>PVLD010037507.1:0-10198 GCA_004027595.1 Dinomys branickii | reverse complement strand
TTAATCCCCTTTGGTCTCCTGTGTCTTCCCTCTACAAACACCGAGATAATGCTGTTTACCTCTAGAGGCCTTTGAAAATAAAACGAGACAATGCATGAAGATGACTTAAAAGGATACTTGTCACATAGTAAGCTTTCAGTTAATGGAACTTAACTGTTAATAGTTTTCTTTAGCCAGCGACTTCTGGCATGATGCCTCTTCCGTGGATTCCCCAGCCCTCAGTAATTTCTTGACTCCCTTGGTAGTCTTGTTAATTGTAAACTGACTCAAAAAGATGTTTTGGGGGCTGGAGGTGTATGTTAGTGGTAGAACACCTACCCAGAATGTACTAGATCCCTAGTTCAATCCCTAGCACCACAAAAATTGTTTTGAGGGGGTGATTATTCAAGTCAAAAGGAATTAAGAAATAAAGCTTTTTTTTTGTTTTTTTGAGATAGGGTCTTGCTATGCAGTTCAGGCTGGCCTTAAGCTCACTTTGTAGCCCAGGGTGGTCTTGAACTCACAGCGATTCTCCTGCCTCAGCCTCCTGAGTGCTGGGATTACAGGCACGCGCCACTGTGCCCGGCTAAAAGCTTATTTTCTGACCCTACTATTTTTTGAGCCCTACTTGCCTAATTTAATGTATGGGAGAGTGTTCTGGTAGAAGGTACCACAGACATAGTGCGAGGCTGACGACCAAGCTGGATGTGGATGTGGTTGACTGCAGACTTAGCCAACTTGAAGGTTCTGTATGACAGAGTCTTGCTCTGTAGTTCATGCTGGCTTTGAACACACTATGTAGCTCAAGATGGCCTCAAACTCTTGGTGATCCTCGTGCCTTAACTTCCCAAGTGCTGGGATTATAGGTGTGACCTACCATGCCCAGCTGCCAGGAGTTTTTAAAGACCAGTTCTAGGTGCAGCCCATTTGCTCTTGAAACTTGGACCTTGCCTTTTCTTTTTTTGTCTTTTTGAGACAAAGTCTGGGTGTGCCTTTTCTTATGAGAAGTTTTAGCCAACAACTTGCCAAGCACATGTAATGTAAAAAATGATTTTCTCTTATAGTTTACATATATTTTTTCCTGGTTTGTTGCTATCTAGTCCTAGCTTTTACTCTTTTTAACATGATTCCTGAGGAGAGCCAGCATCCGATTATCTAACCCAGACTGGCCACAAATTTTCCATCCTTCTGCCTCAGCCTTCCAAGTGTTGGGATTATAGGTATGCACCACCAAACTGGGCTAGGAAACATTTATTTATTTATTTATTTACTTATTTATTTATTGAGACAGGGTTTCACTATGCAGTTCAGGCTGGCCTTGAGCTCACTTTGTAGCCCATGCTGGCCTTGAACTCTCAGGAATTCTTCTGCCTCAGCATCCTGACTGTTGGGATTGCTTGTCATGGCTTGATAGCTGTTTCTTTTTTTATTTTATTTTTTTAAGCTGTTTCTTTTTATCCATGAATAATAGTCCATTGTCTTGATGGACCAGTTGATCCATTCACCCACTGAGAAGCATCTTGGTTGCTTCAAAATGTTGACAGTGATGAATAAAGTTTCTATGAACATTCATGTGCAGGTGTTTGTGTGGATGTGAGTTCTCAGCTTGTTTGAGAAAATACTGAGGAGCACAACTGCTGGATTGTCTGATGAGAGTGTGTTTAGTTTTGTAAGAAACTGCCAAACTGTCTTCCAAAGTGACTATACCATTTTGATTACCACCAGCAACCTGTGAGTGCCCACGTACAACTTTTATAAAATCATGGTATACGTGTGATTCTGTCGCTCGCAGTTTTCTTTCATTAACTTCATCTCACTACATCAGTGCATTCTTCTCTCATTTATTCTCCAGTTTGTAGTCAGATTATCCAGCTATCTCTAAGATATCCAAACCAGAATTCAATCTAAGACCACAAGTCACATGTGGTTGTTACGATATTATGGCTCTTTTAATCAAGCAGAGTCCCTTTTTCCATTTTCTTTTCATGATACTGACTGAAGAAAGAATACAGCCTCTCACTTACCTAGTTAGTTATTTATTTTTTGTGTTTTTGAGATAAGGTTTTGCTATGCTGTTCAGGCTGGCCTTGAGTTCACTTTGTAGCCCAGGCTGGTCTCAAACACACAAATATCCTCCTGCTTCAACCTCTTGAGTGTTAGGATTATAGGGCAGCACTGCCATGCCTAACTTTATCTATTGAGCTTATTTCCATTCCTTTGATCTTACCAAACATTGCTGCAGGAGGGATTATAAGTTTTTCATTTTTTATCTGTAAAAGATATTTTGAAAATCTAATTTTGTTTAATGTGCATTTGTGTATATCTGAAATATAAAAAGTTTGCATAGTTAAATATATTATAATGTAACCTTGTGTTATCAGTCCTTCAACTAAATGATTTGCTTGAGAGAAAACTAGACATACAATTACTAGATTTCTTGGAAAAAAGCCAACTGGTGAATGGGTAAATAAGATGTGGGTTTTTTTTGTACAACAGAGTACTACCTTGCCATAAAGGAGGATAAGCTTGAGACATTCCTAGGTAAATGGACAAACCTTGAGGCTAACTCTTAAATGAGATAAATCAGATGCATGTGTAAATATTGTGTTGTTTCTGTGGTGTGAGCAACCAGGAGTGTAAATAAGGACAAAAATGCATATTAGGTATTGTGAAATGGGAAGAAAATGTTCAGATGGGGGAGGGGAACAAGTGAAAGGGGAGGGGTAAAAGAAAGAAAAGTAAAAAAAAGTGAGAAAAGAAGAAAAAACTAGAAACAAAGCTTTTGTAAATGGGGAAGGGAGGAGGAGCTGAAGGGGGCAGGGAATGGGAAAAAAAGAGTTAAGTTATATCATGTACAGGTACAAATTCCCTACGATGAATGTGATCATTATGTATATCTAAAATGTACCAATAGGGCCAGGGATATAGCTCAGTGGCACAAGCGCCTGCCTGGCAAGTGCAAGGTCCTGAGTTCAACTCCTGGTACCAAAAACAAAACAAAACAAACTCCATAAAATGTACCAATAAAATCTGATTGAGAAAGAAAATAATAAACAATTATTATGGCAAAGAGTATATGTCATTTTGATACTGCTAAATTTCTTCTTTCTCTTCCTTCCTTCCTTCCTTCCTTCCTTCCTTCCTTCCTTCCTTCCTTTCTTTCTTTCTTTCTTTCTTTCTTTCTTTCTTTCTTTCTTTCTTTCAACAGAGTCTCACTGTGTATAGTTTAGGCTGCCTTTGAACTTGCTCTGTAGTCCAGGCTGGCCTCAAATTTGTGATCCTTCTGCCTCAGCCTCCCAAATGCTGGGATCACAGGCATGCACCACCACACCCAGGTATTGCTAAATTATTTGTCCTGTTGCACACTCTCACCAACAGTATGTATATGTGAGAGTATCTGTTTCTTCATGACTCAGCAACAAACTATTACAGAATTTTTAGATCTTTGGCGGTGATCTGATAGTTGAAAAATCGTTGGCTGTACTTTTAATTTCCATTGCCTTATTATTTTTTTGTATTTTTTTTGAGGCAGGGTCTCATTATGCAGTTCAGGCTGGCCAAACTCACTTTGTAGCCCAGGCTGGCCTCGAACTTGCAACAGTCCTCCTGCCTCAACCTCCCGTGTGCTGGGATTACAGGCGTGTGCCAGCACGCCTGTCTGTTCCATTGTCTTATTAAAAATAAGACTGAAAATATTTTCATGTAATTGAAAAGCATTTGTATTTTATTTTCTGTGACCTATCTACATATCATTTGCCCATTTTTGTAAAACAACGTGCTATTTAAAATACGTTTAATTTTTAAAAGTACAGGTTTGCAGTACGTACTGATTGTATTCATTGTAGAGAATTGGTACTTGTACATAATATACCTCAATTCTTTTTCACTTCCCCCATCCCCTTTTGTTTTGCAAGCATCAGATTCATTTATTTATCTTACAAATACTTGTAGAGTTATTATATATACAGATTAACAACCAGATTAAGGGGCTAAAAAACATACAAAATGCACTAAGATAATGATACTAAAACAAAGCATGCTTTTAAATACATTGTCCATGCTGGATTATGATTAACTTTTCTCTCTCTCTTTTTTCCTACTATCTGTCTTTTTTTTGCACTTTTTTAATATATTGAGTTTTTCAGGTAAGAGGAACCATGTGATATTTAGACTTGTGTGTCTGAGTTACTTCACTTAACATTATGGTCTCTAGATGTATCCATTTTCCTACAAATGACTTAAATTTATCCTTTATGTCATTTGCCTATTTTTGTAGTAGATTGGACATCTAAAATATTGAGCTGTGAGGATTTTTTTCAACGCTGACATTTGAACCCTGGGCCTTCACACTGAGTGACATCCTTAGTTCTTTTTGATTTTTAAGTTTTGAGACAGGCTCTCACTAAATTGCTGAATTGCTCAGGATGAGCTCAAACTCGCTATCATTCAGCCTCCCAGAATTCTACCAGTACAGGTATACTCCACCGTGCTTGGCTTTGTGAAAACCCTCCCCACCTCCAGACAGTGTCTCACTATGTAGTACAGGCTGGTCTTGAGCTCACTATGTAGCCAAGGCTGGTGTTAAACTCCTGCCTCAGCTTCCCGAGTGCTGGGATTACAGACTGTGTGTCACCACACCTGGCTGCGAGAACTCTTAAATCAGGAAATTAGTCCCATATACATGACATGTGGCAAATACTTTTTCTATGTTTGTTAAGTTTCTTTTGTTTTTGTTTTTGTCATTAGAAAGTTTCTCTGATTTATAACTAATATTTATGGCTTCCCAGTTTGTGGCTGAATTTGAAAGACTTCTATGCCAATCAGTGTTATAAAGTAATTCCTTCCTGGTTTTTAAAGGATTTTACAGTTTAAATTTGTTTGTTTGTTTGAGACAAGATCATGCAGGTGTTCAGGCTGGCCTTGAACTCACTATGTAATCCAACCTGTGGTGATTCTCCCTCTTCAGCCTCTGCAGTGCTGGATTACAGACATGCACCACCATGCCATGGTTTTTACATTTAAGTAAGATTAACATTTCTTTGTGTAATATATGAAGTGAGGATCCAACCTACCTTTTCACAGATCACTGACCAGTTGTCATAACACTGTATATTGAATAATAATCCTTTCTGTACTTGATCTGAGAAATCATCAAGGTTTTTTTAAATATAGTAAGATCCCAATTCATATATATATATATTTTTTGCGGTACTGGGGGATCGAACTCAAGACCTTGCACTTGCGAGGCAGGCACTTGTGCCACTGAGCTATATCCCCAGCCCCCCAATTCATATTTTAAAGTCAAGTCCAAATTTTAGGTTAGTTTCCAGTAGTACTTTGTCAATTTTGGTATTTTACTTGAGAATTACTATTCCTTTCTCCCCTCCCCTCCCCCTCCTTTTTTTTCTTTCTTTCTTGATAAATGGGGATTGAATTACAAGCTAGATAAGCACTTTAGCACTGATCTATATCTGACAACCTTTTACATTTTATTTTGAGACAGTGTCTTGCTAAATTGCCCAGGCTGGCCTTGAACTTGTGATCCTCCTGCCTCAGCCTAGTGAGTAGCTTTACAGGTGTATGCCACCACACCTGGCTTTCTTATTCTATTTACTTATTTTGTTTCTTTCTAGAAATTTGACTGTTTATAAGCCTGTAACTGCTTTATGTTGCAGTTGCAAATTTCAGATTCAATTGCAATAAATGTGGATAAATTTTTCCAGTTTTATGGAGCCATAGTGAAACTATCTGTATTTTTATTCCTAAACTCATAATTTTCTGCATCCTCTTTAAAAAAAATCCAACATATGATAAAGCTGATAGCAGATTTTTTTTCAAAAAAGCATGTGTAGAATTTTGAGGAAGAACTCAAATTCTGCTGTTTTAGTGCTTTCAAATTTCCATTTTGAGCCGGGCTTGGTGGCACACGCCTATAATCCCAGCACTCGGGTGGCTGAGGCAGGAGGATTGTCGTGAGTTCCAGACCAGCCTGGGCTACAAAGTGAGCTCAAGGCCGGCCTGAACTGCACAGCGAGACACTGTCTCAAAAATAAAAATTTCCGATTTGGTAAACTATCAGGAATATAGCTGAGGTCAACAGAAGTAGATGGAAATGTCTCATGAAGAGCCAGAACAGATGTCCTGCTGCTCATGCACTAAATCTCTTGCTCTCAGATACTCTTTGAAATACTGTTTTAGCTAATCTGTTTATTCCACAGTGGAAGGCCTGCTCTCAGATGGACTGAGGGGACAAATGAGAAGGAGGAGGAGGCATAAGGACAGCTGACAGCCAAAACAAAGGAGACATTAAAACTTCACAGAGTTTACGTTCTAAGGGGGGGTGAAGGGACGTGGGCAGTAGTGATGTGGATGGTCATCTCTCCTCAGCTAGTTTGGAGGCAAATAGCTCCCCTTACCTATTTGATCCTGAGAATGTCACTGAGTGCAAACAGATACAATGATTGTTGTGCAAAATCAAGGAAGTTTAAATTGTGATCATTATGTTCTGTTACATATAGGAAAGGTTGAAAGGTAGTTTAGATAGCTTTAATTGCCTCAAGTCCTCAGCCTGATGTTCTGTACACTCCAGGGACTCTATGAATCCTTTTCTTGTTGGTGTTTGTTGGTCACTGTGTTTTGAGACAGGGTCTCCCCATGTAATTTAGTCCTGCCTTGAACTCACTAAGTGGCCTGGATCGCCTCACTTGCCAATGTTCCTGGCTCAGCCTCCTGAGTGCGGGGATTATAGGTATGTCACCACGTCCAGCAACATGAAACCTTAAAACTGAAAAGAGAATTGGATGAATCTGTGTGTTTTTCTGGGGAGAGGGGACCTAGCTTTGTTATATAATGAAAAGGTTCTACAATTTAAAAAAAGTTAAGAATGGCTGAGGTATCTGAAAAATTTATGCATCCAGAGATCTAATGATATTAGACAAATGAAATGTTATGCATTTATAGCTATACTGTGTAAAAATTTTATAACTGTATACAATTATAAGTTCATAATAGTTGTAAATTTATAACTGCACAGTTATAAATTGATGATACCAACAGACCCAGTTGCTTTTCAGTTCCCTCAGTATATATTTTGCAAGTGTTACTTCATTTCACTTTGTTATTAATAAATCTTCTTTTTCCTTCTTTTAGTCATCAGTTTGTGAATAGATTGTACTCCATGTAATCTGCACTACGCTGTATGACAGGTATGTGCAGTGTGACATAACTGCTGTAAGTTTATTTTATTTTACTTTTTAATTTAAAGAGAATAAAAACAATAAAAGTAATACAGAATTTCCAAACAAGATGATAGGAAATTAAGAATGGTTATTATATTGCATATTGTTATCTTCAAAGCAGTTACTCAGGTCACCAGACATAGGCATGTAAGATTGATCAACAATATTAGCACTAACTGTTCCGTTCAATGAACTAAGAAATTAGTAGTACAATTATCTCAGCCATGTTTTATATATATATTTTTTTCCTTCCTTCTTTTCTCCTTTCCCCCCATCCCAGTTGTTCTTTCCTTTTGAGCAGTTTCTTTCCCTCTCACAATATCTCTTGTGCCTTTTGAATATTATTTACTCTTTCAGTCTGTTACACTAGGGAGACCATACCATGTTTACACATGGAAGTCTAATTTATTTCACTTACGAGTATGGTCTCTAGGTGCATCCCTTTACCTATAAAAGCCTCCAGTTTATCTTTCTTTATAGCTGAGTAGTACTCCATTGTATAAAAATATCACATCTTTTTTATCCATTCCTTGGTTGATGGGCATTTGGGTTATTTCCAAAGATTTAGCTATTACAAATTAGACAATGAGTAAAAGCCCTGAATATAGTAAGAATGTCATTTTGTAATAAGGGTAACAGGAAAAAATAATTAAAACAGAAAGCTTTCAGTGTGAGACTAGTGCTTAAAAATTAAAACATTATATTTGTTTGTTTATGTATGTACTTATTTACTTATTGAGACAGAGTCTCGCTATGTAGTCCAGGCTTGCCTCAGAATTTCAGCAATCCTCCTGCATCAGACTCCTGAGTGTTGGGATTATAGATGTGCACCACCACACCTAGCCTTTGATTTTTATTTTTAAGAAAGGCAAATTATAAATGTGCTACACTTTGGACTTTCTTTTTTTTTTTGGTAGTGGGACTCAAACTCATGACCTCAGGCTTGCCAGGTAAGCGCTTATGCTGCTGAGTTATATCCTTGGCCCTACACTTTGGACTTTCAAAAAATGTCTTGATATATTTATGTAGCTTATTTGTCCAACACGGAGTAGATAGATTTATATTAATGTTTGGAAGTGCTTTGTTTAGTGGTGAGCTGTTATTATATGATTAAACATGATCCATCATTTGAGAATAATAGTAAATTATATACTTTTTAGAAAAAATGATTGCTTTTCCCTTTGGTGTTAATTTCTTCTAAAAGCAAATATACAAACTATTTTTTTTGCCTGGTGTGGTAGTGCATGCCTGTAATTCTAGCATTCTGGAAGCTGAGGCAGGAAGATCACTGTGAGTTTGAGGCCAGCCTGGGCTACATAGGGAGACCCTGTCTCAAAAACAAAAAAATAAAAAAGTTTCCAGCTCTCTTTATTGATTGATTGATTTTTTTTGTATTTTTTAAAAATTTTATTGTAAAGACAAAAGAATGGAGACATATGAACCAGAAAAGCCATAAACAATACAGAAAATACAAAGTTATACAGAATATAGTAGGGAATTAGCACCGGGTGTTGTATTACATAGTTATCTTCACTTTAGTTAACACAAAAACATTAAAGGAAATACCAAATGATTGATTGATTGATTGATTTCCTTTTTATTTTTTATTTTGAGACAAGGTCTTACCAAGTCACTAAGTTCCCCAGGCAGAGCTTGAACTTTTGATCCTTCTGCTTCAGCCTTCCAAAGCGCTAAGGTCACAGGCATTGACCACCATGCCCAGCTCGTCTGATTTTGGTACCTAAATGTAGGCTGTTAGTATGAATCTTTGCTATTCATTTATATTGTTTTCTACTTAAGTGATTTGATATGCAAATATATTGAAAGGTAGTTGTCATTCTTTTCCACTAGCATCCCTTTGGTTTGTGACTGTGTGGGACTATAGTATTTGTGGAGAACTTTGTTCTTTAAGATTCCCTTTGAGAACTGACAATTATAGCTTCTAAAAGTCTCAGGTTAGAATTAGTACACACTGTATACTATCGTGCTTGTTTTTGTGTAATTTTGAAGTTTAACTGTGAAAATATTTAGTTTTTTAAAAGATTGTGATTGTTTCAAAAAGTCAAGAGCAGTAACATGAACATTTAAATAATTAATTCAGAGGTTAAACAATCTTTAAAGAAATATGTAATGAGGCCCATAAATCATAATTAGACATATACTAAGTCATATTTTTAGAAGCAATGCTGTACCATTAACAGTGGAGAGGCTAGATGAATTACAATGATCAATTTCTTTGCTGATATTTTTATTCTTACTTGAATGACTTCTCTTTTAGCTTTGACTTCTATCAAGACTTTGGAAAGCAAAGACCTGAAAATCTTGGCCAAGTACTATCTGGAGAATGGATAATACCATCTTCTTATAAGGTTACTCAGCTGATTTATTATTATTAAAGCTTATTTCTAAATGAATCTTTTCAAAACTGACTATAGTACTTAAAATTGTAACAGAGTCTTTGTTTTAAAGGGAAAGAAAACTAAAAAGTAGACTCTGATGTTACTAGAATACATTAGAATATGCTCTCTCAGGTTTTATTTAAGTTTTATTTTTGCTTTACAAATTTGTTGCATTTATTGTTCTGTGCATATTTTATGTGGGGGTGATATAAGGAGATGTAATTGGATCCTAAGAGTATCTATGGATTTTGTCTTCAATATCTGAATAGACAGGGATAAAGATGTTTCCATAAGTACTTATGGTGATGAAGCATTAACCCTTATTATTTTTTCTAACTTTATTGAAGTATAACTGAAGTACAATAAACTGCACCTATTTAAAGTATATAATTTAATATATATATACCCATATATAAAGAGTCTACCAAAAAATGCATGCACACTTCAGGAAAAGAAAAATAAACCAGTGTGGTGGGCATGCCTATAATCCCAGCACTTGGGAGGCTGAGGCAGGAGGATCATTGCGAGTTTGAGACTAGCCTAGGCTACAGCCTAGGGTACAAAGTGAGCTCAAGGCCAGCC
>PVLD010037506.1:0-10198 GCA_004027595.1 Dinomys branickii | reverse complement strand
TTTTTTTTTTTTTTTCCTGTTGTTGAGATGATTAATTGTTTGACCAATTTCCATGTCTGCTGCTGTTCTACCCGACTCTCTAGTTGGTCGTGAATTCTTAATACCATCAAAGCTAACCATAATACCAGCAAAAGCAGTCAGTTCTAACTGCATTAAAATAAAAGAACTTTTTAGCTTACCCTTATCCCCTGGTGGTTGTAATACATCTCCTGTCAGGGAACACCACCCAATCGGGAAAATGTCTCTAGAATAATACTTGCACCAATAATCAAATGCTCCACTCCAGCCATCAAATGTGATGTAAATTTCATCTCTTTTAACAGCTCCAACTGTTGCTGGGCAGATGAAATATGGGTTCTTTATGTCAGTAGCTTCCAGTTTCATCCCCACCTTAAAATTATTTACAGGTGGCACTGGTGGTTCCTACAAAAATATTTAAAAATTTTTTCAATGTTAATATGCATTAAGAACCATTTATTCAAGTGTATTACCTTACAATCCTTAGTAACCACAATACTTTATTATCTATTTTCATTTTGTCAACTAATAAAGGAACAAAGAAGTTCTCACAGATCTAAAAATCTGTTCTTCAACATCTCATTTTTATTTTAGAATACAGTCAAGGACCTAGAAGGAAACAAAACTAGCCTGATCCATTCATCCATTCAAAAATATGATTTATGTACTAAGTAACAGCAGTTTAAGATTTACTGGTGGACAAAAACATCAATGATTCCTGCTCTGGTGGTGCTTACATTCTAACCGTGTTGGCAGTAGAGGTTGGAAATAGAAGAGAGCAATGAACAAGAAAGTTTTTAAGAGAAAAGTCAGACAATCCTAATAAATATGCAAATAATAGAAGTGTGTGTTGATTATAGTTATGTACAAAGGGAAGCAACATATAATATTCTAGAAGAAACTCAAAGTATAAAATTCCGACATAAAAGCATCAAAGTCACATAATATGATTGACAGCCAATACTCAGAAATTAGTACTGAAATAGCATTCCTAGCTGGGCATGGTAGCACATGTCTGTAATTCCAGCTCTCTTAAAGACTAAAGCAGAAGGATCAGAGTTCATCCCAGCCTAGACAACTCAGTGACTTAGTGAGACTGTCTCAATATAAAAGACAAGGACTGAGGTTGTAGCTAAGTGTGAACACCTGGGGTTCAATTCCCAGTACTAGGAGCCATACTCCCCGCCACTTCTTAGTTACAAAATGCAAAAGCATTTAAATGGTGACAGGATTCTTAGAAAACTCCAATGCTATGTCAAGAAGCAATGCTTTTTCTTTCAAATAGCTTTTCACGGTAGTAAATGGTACCAGCACAGTAACCCAGTCACCCAAGCCATAGTCCTGGACATAGGTTTTTAGCTCTACAGAACATTAGGTCAGCAGAGGGTCACACCATCAGAGACACTAACTGAACTGTTATTGGGGGGGCACAGGTAAAAGCATGTTTTAATTCTCCAAAAGTCCTAATGTGGACCCAAAGTTGAGAAGTACTGCCCTAGATTCATGCCTTTCATTTACTCACAAATCAATCAAAACCCATAGCCTCCTCCTCTCTGGAATAATATCATCAAAAGTCAACCTTAGAATTTTATTATATGCCAGGCACTGTTTCAGTTTTACATATGCTCATTTAGTCCTTACAAGAATGCTATGAGGGCAATGCAATTATTATTCCTTCTGTGCACATGAGAAAACTGATAGAGCATATACTTGCCTAAGACTACAGCCCCAATTATCAGGGCTGGATTTTAAACCTAAGCAATTGGTCTGATAGCAACCTCCTTGGAGGTTCCTTGGATACCCTACCTTAACAGTGGCCTGGCCAACACCAACTCATTCACTTCAAAACCTAGCTCTCCCGGTCCCCTTGAATGCTTCCCTACTAAACACTGTCCACTTTCTCAAAAGGGCTACTCTCATTTTCACTTATGAAACCACTGTTGAGGTATATACTCTTCCACGAAACTGAGAGAGGTATTAATTACATCTTATTCATGTTATTATTTCCAGCACAGTATTCAACAGCAAGAACTTTTTTAAAGGAAAAAAATCAAGGACTCATCTAAGAATAGTAAATAAGCTCCTCGCTTTATATTTTGGTGGTACTTTGGATTAAGCCCAGAGGCACTCTTTCACTGAGGTACATCTCTAGACCCCCTTTTATAAAAATGTATCTATTCATTTGTACATATTTGGTGATACTGGGAATTGAAGCCAGGGCCTTCTCATTGATTTACGTCTGAGCCCTTTTGTATTTTTCTACTCTGAGATAAGGTCTAGCTTTGGCTTTGGTCTAACTTTTAATGTTCCTGCTCAGCTTTCTAGAATGCTGGGATTACGGACATGTGCTGTCACACTTCTTTAGTTTTTGTTTTGAGGCAGGGTCAGATTTAGGTACTTGGCAAAATAGTTCCCTCTGCTGTCCACCGAAGTTAATGATATAAAATGCTTTTGAATGTTTTAATTTCTTGAGTGACTTCTGAGGTATGATCATTTGCAAAAGATATAGCTAAAATAAATGGGATTATTCTTTTACTGTCAGATAAAAATGGCTGTATTCTAGACAGTAGCTAGTAAAGAATGCTCTCTTAGCCTCTCTTCTTACTTGCCTACAATATGATTCTGCTGCTACCCCACTAACTCTCATGCCAGTCTCATCATTTATCTGTATGACTTCTCCGCTTGCAATATTCTTACCCTTAGTAGCTTCATGGTTCGTCCTTTTCCTTAAGTTCTTCATTCAGATGGCACCTTCTCAGCAAGAACCTCCTGACCAACCTATCTCAAATGTCAGCCCCTGATCTCCTAATCCTGTAGAACTATCAAATACAATACACGTTTTATATGAAACATTTCTCCAATTAGAAGGTAAGACCCAGAAAGGGCAGGAGTTTTTTATGCTTTGTTTATTGCTATATTCTGAGGGTCCACCTGTGACCACAAACTGCTATACTTAACTTCAACCTTCTTACTTTTAGTACACTTCTTTGATCTCATCAAGTACTCTAGCCCGTTAACTTTCAGGTATTCAATTACAAATATTTGTAACCTACTATATGTGAGACATGACTGAGGGTTCTTCAGATATATTAAGCAGCAAAACAGAAAAAATCCCACTTATGGCACTAATATGCAAGAGGAGGAACACAATAAACATAACTTAAAAGCAGACCATATACAAATGCTAGAAATGACAGGTGTTATGTAAAAAAAGAGTGTAGAGGACATCCAGAAAGCAATGTGTGGGAAAAGGGTGAACAATTTTAAAGAAGGAAACCAGGTCAAGTCTCATATGAAAGGTGACATGTGAGCAGAAACCTGAAGGATGTGATTACTAACCATGCAATATAGAGAAGTGTTCTAAGGAGGAAAAGTGCCCAGGGTCAAGGCTCTACAGTAGGAAATATGTCTGAAAAGTTTGAGGAACATCAAGGAAGCATAGCTAAAATGTAGTATGTTAAGTAGGAGAGCAGCAGGAAAAGAAGCTGACTTATTTTGCTGATTGCTAACAACGAGTTACACCATGTACTATCTTGTAGGTGCCTGTAAGGACTCTGGATTTTACTCTGGCTAAAATAAGAACCTCCTGGAAGGTTACAGGAAGAGGAGTGCTGTATTACAATGACTTATATTTTTAAAGGAATACTCTAGGTACTATGTTGACTCCTGAGGAAGGTATTGCAGCAATTCAAGGTAATAGAGATGGAAAGAAGTGGAAAGATTTGGGATGCATCTTAACAGTAGAGTCAATAGGATTTCCCTTTGGACTAGAAGAAAAGATCACCAAAGTCTGTGGCCTGAGGAATGAGGATAGTTCCCATTCCCTGAGATGGGGAGATTGCAAGTGGAATTTAAGACGTCCACTAGACATTCAAGTAGAGATGCTGGGTAAGTAGGTAGCAGGGTATACAAATCTAAGTTGGGTCAAGAGGTTTGGACCGGAAATATAGATTTGAATGTCATCTGCACATAAACTCCATTTACAGCCAAAAAATTAGATGAGGTTATCACAGTATAGGGACTAGGGTTTCTCAACCTTGGCACCACTGAGATTTGGGGCCAAAACATTTCTTTGTTGTTGAGGGACTGTTTTCTGCATCATAGATATTTAGTAGCACTCCTGATCTCTATTTACTAGACGGCAGCAGCATGTCCTACTCAGTTGTAACCAAAAATATCCCCAGACACCACTAAATGTCCCTGGGGGTGAGACAGGCAGAGAAACCACTCCCTCTTCCCAGCTGAGTACTACTAATACAGAAAAGGACTACTATGGTTTGGATTACAAATGCCCTGCAAAAAGCTTGTGTGCTCAGAGGTGGGGCTTTGTACATGATGGGGCACAAATCTTGAGTTCATAGCTGCAGGCGTTATTAAGTGGGGTTAGTTGGAGGAAGCAAGTAAGGACAACCTGTAAAGGTATATCCAGTCCTTGGTCTCCTCTCATTGACAGTCCCTCACTTCCCCCTCTCATTCTGTTTCCTATGTACCACACAGTCAAGAATGTGCTTTCCTCTTAACTGACCTCTATTTAAGTATATGATGTGGACCAGGCAATATGAAATTCTGAAATGTACTTGAGACTGTTACCACTCCCAAGTCCTTACAACTCTTCGTTCCACTAAGTTCAGTGATATTAGTTTATTCTAGTTTTCCACCTCCTTCTATTTCTAAGGCTATTTTGACTCCTTTATCCACCCTATAAAGGTGGGCAGGTATTTCTCAAGGTTCTAATCTTGATGCTCTCGTCTTTTACGTATTTGCTGAACTAGCTCATTCATGCTTAAGGCCTCCATCACTATTATTTATGCTAGAAACTTCCAAATCCACCTGCCTAAGCCAAACTTAGCTTATAAGTTCTAAATCCTTTATTTCCAACAGCCTGTAGTCTTCCCTACTCAAAGTTCCCACAGACACCTCAATATACTGAAATCCAAAGTCATATGCTCCCTCCAAATGTATTCATCTTCCTGTACTCCCTAATCCTTCCTTCCTTCATTCAACAAACAAATGTAAGCCCAGGAACTAAGACAAGCACTGAAAATACAAAGACATGCTAACTGGTCAACTGGAACTCATATTCTAAAACACAGGGAGTAAAATAATATTCAATAATACAAAGACTAATATATGCCCAAGATACTACAGAAGTACTATGTAAGAATAGAAGGCAGGAATTAGGGCAGGTATCATGAGGATTTAATACCTGCTCAAATCTAAAAAGTAGTTAGTCAAGGATTACCAGAATGAGTCAAAAGCTCTAAAAAGGAACATGCTATCTACAGGATACTGTAAGTAATTTAGAACATAAATTCCAAATTGGAGTGTGGCAGCTGCAAACCAGAGGACCTAAGAGGCTATATTAAGAAAATTACATTTCACCCTAAGTGTGACCAGGAACTTCGACAGAGTTTTAAGCAGGAGAATGAATGACATACTAAGGTTCTTGTGTCACATACACATTTCTAGCAGTTGTGTGGAAAAGTGAAGACTGAGTAGTTAAAAGGCTAGTGTAACACTCCAGGCAAAAAGGAAACCTTACAAGAGTGAAGGAAGAGACAGAACAAAGAAACAACTCTGAAGCTAAATGAGTGCACTTACCTAATTAATTGGCTATCCAGAGGCTAAGGTCAAAGAGGAGAGTGAGGATTAAGATGGATCCTGGAAAAGTCTCAAGTTTGGCTGGAAAGGACACCCACAAATCAAGAATAGAAATACAACAGAAAAACAGGCAAAGGCTTTAAGGAGGCAATTTACAGAAAAACAAAAGGTTATTAAACAAACTTCAAAGCTCAATTTCACTGCTAGTCAGTGCAATGCAAATTGAAATGAAGAGATACCATCCCCATCTTTGACTCTCTCTCAAAAATTCATAAAATTTTAAAAGATAATACATTAGTGAAGGTATGGGGATACAAATATGTCTATATGCTTAACAGTGGAACGCACCTTGGAACACCCTTCCGGAATATAATTTCAGAGCTTTTGTTTTGTTTTTAGTTTTTGAGATAGGCCCTCAAGACTGACCTTGAAGTCACCACGTAAGTCCAGGTTGTCCTCAAACTAACAGTGATCCTTCTGCCTCAGCCTCCCAAGTACTGAGTTACACACAGGTATCACAATGCTTGGCTCAATTTAAGAGTATTTATCAATACTTAAAACAGACAACCCTTTGAACCAGCAATTCTACTTCTGAGCATGCAGTCGTTCCCATTTATAAACAAAACTTTATATACTAGAAATCTCATGTAGAACATGAACAAAAATTCAAGGACTACCAAATTACACATCCTTAGAGAGGTTAAATCAATTCTTCTAATGCATACTATAGAAAACTACAATACAACCTAAATATATTTGAAATAAAATGGAACAATTTCCAAAACATTAATATTTTAGAAGGAAAAAGCAAACCACAGAATAGTATACACAATATATTATTATTTATGTTAAAAAAATTAAAGTCTGTATTAGTGAATGTATAGAAAAAGGTCTAGATCAGTGGTGGTGAACCTATGGCATGTGTGCCACAGTGAGTTATCAGTGAAAGCTCTGAAATGTTTGCCATTACCTACCGGTATAGAAGAACAAATAAAATTTCAATTTAGAGAGAAGAGTAGAATAAAGGTATTGACAGCACCAAAGAAGCTGTATTTTTCACTCTAGCAAACATATAGCTTGATTCCACCCACATACCCACAGTAATTACTTTATAATTTAAAAAATGGTAATGCATGTCATGTGGCATGTGACTAGCTGATAGAGCAATCCAGTAAGTGGAAGAGATCCAATAGCTTTTCTAAGGCCACAGCCCAAGCTAAAAGGTTTTAATAAAGACTACTGCCAGCCAGGAGCGGTACTGCATGCCTGTGATCCCAGGTCCTGGGGAGGCTGACGCAGAAAGGTCCCAAGATCAAGGGACAGCATGAACAATTTAGAGAGACCCTGTCTCAAAACAAAAAATAGAAAGGGTTGAAAATGTAGCTCAGTGTTGACTGGGTTCAATACTCAGTACAACCCCCCTGCACACACACACACTACTGGTAAATTTTTTGTTTTATTAGCTAGTTGACAGTGACCAAAAGACTTGCATTTGCCAATGTATCTTGCTGGCTAGACAAGCCCACTTTCTGTATTCATGCTGCTCAAAGAGGTACTGATAATTTTTCTTCACAATGCAGTGTATTAATTGATGTCTTATATTCTTATGTCTTTAACCTTAAGAAGCTTTTTAAAACTATAATCAGTCTTTATACTTCCAGTATGAATACTTCTAGTAAAATTTAAGTACTGTATAAAAAGCCAGTAGGAGAGCAAGAAAGAAATACTACGAATCATAATTAAACTTGGCTTTCATTCACTGTTTCTTCACATACTCTTTTCAATATTTTCTCAAGAGCATGGACTATTTTAGGAGGTTCTTCTCTCTCATTTTTATATAACAAGTATTTCCTTTTAATAATTCTTTCTCATTACTGCTTTTAACTTCCTTTAGTTCTGAAAACATGTCTCTGCAAGTAACCTCTGGGTAATTTTCTGGCCCACCATCATTTTCTCCAATTTGAAAGGAATAATTAATACCACAAGGTAAAGGGCAGGCTTCACTTCTAAAGGTAAATAAAAGAAGAGTGACAAACATCTACTCCCACGAGAGCACCCCTTTCGTATCTATAGTCAAGAAAGAGGCACTCTGAGAGGCTGAAGCAGGAAGAAAACGTCCAAGTCCAGCCTGGGTAACTCAGCAATGCACTGTATCAAAGTAGGAATGGAAGGAATGGAAGGAAGGAATGGAAGGAAGGAAGGAAGGAAGGAAGGAACGAAGGAAGGAACGAAGGAAGGAACGAAGGAAGGGACTGACCTGTAGCTTAGCATCAAGGTCCTGGTTCAATTCCCAGTGCAAGAGGAGAAGGGAAGGGGAAAAGGGAAAGAATGGAAAGAAGAGGAGGAGAAGGAAAAAAAAGAAAGAGTGTACTAATTTAATTTCGCTAGTGAGTGATTATAATTGAACCATTTTTATGATCTGGTGTTACGGGCTGAATTGTATCATCCCCAAAATCTTTATGTTGAAGTTCTAACCTCAAGTACCTTAGAATGTGACTATATTTGGAAATAGGGTCTTTAAAGAGGCAATTAATTTAAAGTGAGATCATAATGGTGGGTCCTAATCCAGTAAGACTAAATGTTCCTGTAAGAGGAGAAAAGGACACAGAAACAGACCACATGAAAATAAAGGGTAAAGAGCACATCTACAAGCCAAGGAAAGAGGGAAGAAAACAATCCTGCCGAAACCTTGATTTCCAGCTTCCAGCCTCCGGAGTTATAAGAAAGTAAATTTTTTTTTTGAGACAGGATCTCGCTATGCAACTCAGGCTGGCCTTGAGCTCACTTTGTAGCCCAGGCTGCCCTCGAACTCACAACGATCCTCCTGCCTCAGCTTCCCGAGTGCTGGGATTACAGGTGTGTGCAACCACGTCTGATTGAGAAAATAAATTTTTGTTGTTTAAGGTACTATTAAGAATTGTGTCCCCTCAAAATTCATGTTGATGCAACTAATCACCAATCTGACTATATCTGCATGTAAGTCCTTAAACCAATATGAGTACTGCCATAATAACAGGAAGAGACCCCAGGGATGTGCATACATACAGAAAAGACTGTGAGAAAGAAGATGGGTATCTTTAAGCCAAGAAAAGATTTCACCAGAAACCAACCTGGAAGGCACCTTGATCTTGGACTTCTGGTTTCCAGAGGTGTGAGAAAATAAATTTTTTTGTTTGAGCCACACAGCCTATGGTACTTTGTTATGGTGGTCTCAGCAAACTAACAGATTTTCCAATCCAGTAATTTAAAGAGTACGTTTGCTAGGCATAGTAGCACAGACTTGTAATTCCAGCACTTGGGAAGCAGGGAAGAGGACTGCTGTGAGTTCAAGGCCAACCTTGGTACATAGTGAGTTCAAGGTCAGCCTGGAATACATAGCAAGGCTGTCAGTCAATCAATCAGTCAGTCAGTAAATTGCTAGCAATTTTGTTTTTCCACATCAAAGAACACAAAACATTTAAGCATTCCCATTAAAATAATAAAGCCACGGCCCAGCTAATAGAGGCCTTTAACAACACTCTTCTTACCTTTTTGAAGAATGTTGCAGGTGCCAGATCAGATCTTTTTAGTATTCGCAAAAGGAACACTGGCCAAGATGATACATTCAGCTGGTACCCTGTTTTTATGAAATAAATTATGTATCATGAAAATGCTTTCCCGTGATTCCATACCAAGTTGGCATTAAAAAAAGTAGGTTTCATTAATTATCATTGTCCAGAGAACTACTTTCTCATCTAAGGACTTGGGACATGGGCAGGAGAAGCAGATCTAGCCTCTCTCGTTGATACTTCCCCACTATACTATGTGGCAACAACACTAGGAGAACTAGGAACTCATATTTAAGAGAAGCTGCTGGCTAGGCTCACCAGCAAAGATGGGTATCTTGGGGAAAGGCCATAACACTAAGGGTAATCCAAGCCAGAGCCCAGGAAAGCTTCAGTTCTACCACCACCAAGGAAGCACACAAGCACAAGAAAATGTTGCACAAGACTTCTAGCTCCCTTTTCCTCAGAGTTTCCAGTTTCCTTTTCTTTACCTTTCTTTCAGAAAGGTAATTTTCTGTCAAACTCAGCACATATACACATACAACAGTGCATTGTATTATACATAAGTTTTGTGTTAAAAGAAAAAGACTGTATTTAAGGGAAATGTACTAGTGTCAATAACTTCCTCTGAAATGCATTAAAAATAAAATATGTTGATAAATCAATAATAGGGCAAACATGCACTGATAAATGATAATGGTAGAATCTAGGTACAGCAGTAGGTATAGAGGTGTTCACTATAGCATTCTTTCATCCTTATTGCACGTTTGACATTTTTTCCATAAAATTTTAGGAAAAAAGAGTACTCTCACATTAGCAATCACATACTAAACATGATCTTAAGATTTGTATCAGAAGTTACCACAATAGACACAAAACCTATCTTTTCTAGAGCTCTCACCTACTGGTATTACAGCATCTAGTACATGGAGCAGAGAGCAGAGGTCTGCTAGTTTTACTGTTTTCTGGGGGCAATCTGTTTCGTGCAACACCTGCCTGGCCAATGCCAGAACTGGAAAGAAGTTGGTATGCAT
>PVLD010037505.1:0-10201 GCA_004027595.1 Dinomys branickii | reverse complement strand
TCAAGTTAATGCAACTGAAATAAAGAAAACCCTACAAAAAATAAATGAATCAAAGAGTCGCTTCTTTGAAAGAATAAATAAAGCTGATAAACCCCTAGACAACCTTATCAAAAAAGAAAGGAAAAAACTCAAATTCATGCAATAAGGAATGAAAAGGATGAAATCACTACAGATCGTACAGAAATTCAGAAGACCATTAATACCTACCTTGAAAATCTTACCCCCGTAGGACAGAAAACTCAGAAGATATGGGAAATTTCCTAGATAGGTACAAATTACCAAGGTTGAATCAAGAAGATACAAAAATACTGAAAAACCCAATATCAATTAATTAGATTGAGAATGTGATTGTAGACTTACCAACAAAAAAAGAGGACAGACCCTGAGGGATTCACAAAACAATTTTACAAGAAATTCAGAGAAGATTTAATATCAATACTTCTCAAAAACTTCAATGAAATTGAAAAAGAAGCAGTTCTCCCTAATTCATTTCTGAAGGCAAGTATTATACTGATACCAAAATCAGAGAAAGACTCAACCAAGAAAGAGAGTGACAGACCAATCTCGTTAATGAATATAGATGCAAAGATACTCAATAAAATACTAGCAAATAGAATACAGCAAATCATCAAGAAAATCATACACCATGACCAATTCGGATTCAATCCAGGAATGCAGGGATGGTTCAATATTCACAAATCAATTAATGTTATACACCATATCAATACAGCTAAAGACAAAATCATGTGATCATCTCAATAGATGCAGAGAAAGCTTTCAACAAGTCTAACATGCATTCATGATAAATACTCTACAGAAAATAGAAATAGATGGTCTTTATATCAACCTGATCAAAGCCATCTATGACAAACCAACAGCCAACATCATACTCAATGGACAAAAACTGAAAGCTTTTACTTTAAAATCAGGAACAAGACAAGAATGTTCACTGTCACCACTCTGGTTCAACATAGTTCTGGAAGCACTAGCCAGAGCAATTAGACAAGAGAGAGAAATAAAAGGAATAAGGATAGAAAAGGAAATAGTAAAATTATCACTATTTGCAGATGACATGATACTTTACATGGAAGACCCCAAAAACTCCACAAGAACACTCTGTGAATTAATCAACAAATTCAGCAGTGTAAATGGATACAAAGCCAACACCCAAAAATCAATAGCATCCCTATACACAAACAATAAACAGACAGAGAAATTAAGGAAACCATAACTTTCAAAATAGCATCCAAGAAATTGAAATATTTAGGAATGAATCTAACTAAAGAAGTAAAAGATCTATTCACGTAACTTACAGTACTCTGAAAAAAAGAGATTGAAGAGGATTTTCAAATGGAAAAATATTTCTTCCTCATGGATAGGAAGAACCAACATTGTGAAAATGACCATACTACCAAATTGTTGTACAGATTCAATGCAATTCCCATTAAACTACCATTAGCATACCTCACAGATCTAGAGAAAACATTCCTTAAATTCATTTGGAAGCAGAAGACACCCAGAATAGCAAAAGCAATCCTGGGCAACAAGGACAAGGGAGGTGGAATTACAACCCAGACCTGAAATTATACTACAAAGTTACTGTAATAAAATCAACATAGTACTGGCTAAAAAACAGACCAGATCAATAGAACAGACTCGAAGGCACAGACACAACCACAAACATGCGTAGCCACATAATCTTTGTTAAAGGGGCCAAACAAACTCACTGGAAGAACCATAGCCTCTTTAATAAATGGTGCTAGAAAAATTGGCTTGCCACCTGTGGAAGACTGAAAATAGACCCAAGTTTATCACCATGCACTAAACTCAAGTCAAAATGGATCACAGATCTCAATATTACAGCAGAAACACTAAGTCTATTGGAAAAGAAAGTAGATAAAAACCTTGAAGTTATGGGGTAGTCAGAGAATTCATGAACAAAACCCAAACTGCCCATGAAATACTTCAAAGAATCAACAAATGGGATGTTATCCCACTGAAAAGTTTCTGCACAGCTAGAGAAATCACCAGCAGAGTAAAAAGAAAACCTACAAATTGGGAAAAAAATTTAGCTGACTGTCCCTTGGACAAAGGTCTTCTATCTAGAACGTATGAAGCATTAAAAAACACCAGCCCCTCCAAATTCAAGACCCAATGCAAAAATGGGCAGCTGAAATGAATACACACTTCTCAGATAAAGAAATAAAAATGGCAAATAAATACATGAAAATATGCTCAACATCATTAGCCATTCAAGAAATGCAAATTAAAGCAACTCTGACATTTCATCTCACCCCAGTAAGAATGTCTATCATTAAGAAATCTACCAATAACAAATGCTGCTGAGGCTGTGGAGAAATAGGAACTCTTTTTCACAGCTGGTGGGAATATAGACTGGTGAAACTACTGTGGAAATCAGTTTGGAGATACCTCAGGAAATTAGATCCAGAGGTCCCATTCCCCTTCTGGGTATTTTATCAGAACATCTGAAAATGTCATATCACAGTGATATATGTGCACCCATGTTTATAGTGACACAATTTGTAATTGCTAAATCGTGGAAGCAACCCAAATGTCCATCCACTGAGGATTGGATTAAAAAAAATTGTGGTATTTTTATATAATGGAATATTACTCAGCTATAAAGAAAGATAAACTTGAGGCTTTTATAGGTAAATGGTCACAACTACAGACCATGCTCACAAGTGAGATAAATCAGACCTCCATGTGTAAGCAACGTATTGTCTCACTATTGTAAGAACCTGAAAGAGAGAATAAAGAATAGGAGATATGATAGACATTGTGAAATGAAAGGAAAATGCTCAAAAGTAAAGGGCTATTGGAATGTGTGAAAAGAAAAGGGAAAGAAGGGGAAATTATGTATGTATGTATATACAGATAGCTAACAGTTGTACTGTTGTCTCCTATTGCTTTACTCAAAGGAACTGTTAATGATTACTTGTTTGATCAATATTGCATGTCTGTATTTGATTTCCTGAGAAACCACTTTGAAGATATCAGTAGTAATAGAACAACCATTGTTAATTTCCTACCTTTTTGTCTGTAACTCTGTATTGTTTGTACTGTTCTTATGCTATTTTGTAACTGGATGTCTGTTTGTTAATATGCTTTCCTTGTTTTATTTTTAAAATAAAAAAATGATAAAGATAAAAAAATTGGTAATGGTTAAAAAAGTGTGGTTGAGTAGATTTTGTGAACTTATACCTGATCCATAGGTTGAAGGGCACCTCTTATTAGAAAAAATAATAATTTTGTGGGAGCAATTTTTATAAAACCTAAGGTGAATTTCAATATTGAAAAGAAGCATAGAGAACAGGAAAGGCTACTGCGATTTAACCCACCCATCTGTCATGGGTAAATAACTTCCAACTTGTTAGAGGCCAGATATGCTGAGTTTGTGTCTCTGGATACCAGAGACTGGATTGTAAGACAAAGGGAGTTAAGAGTAGAAAAATGTATGAGAGAAATCTCCTAAGAGACAGGAGGAATGCTGAACATGGGTTGACACTGAGGTGCTTTGTCTGATGATAATTTATACAGCAAAAATCACAAGTTGGGTGACTATGGGTCAAGCTATAATCAACCTATTGGATTATGAGTACAGTCACTTAGCTAATATTGATCCATAGGGAAGTGAGGCACATAGCAAGGGTATAAGGTGGGCATCATTATATTTAGCTTAACTATAATTCTTAATGTAGCAAGAACAAAGAACAAGGGAATTGTTGGGAAAAGGCTGGAAGAATGGGTCCCATGTGTGGGTCTGATGTATTCTCTAGTTTAACTGGTTGAGGTGGTGCTAGTTACTGTATAATCTCAACTTGTCATTTATGTCTAGGGAGGCTGGTAGGCCTAGCTTTCTCTCACATCTTCATCTTAACCTTTTATCTCTCCTTTTTTGTCTCCAGTCACAATTTTGAGCTGTCTTGTCTTGTGCAGTGACTTTCTCCAGAGCCTGGTCACTGTCTGCTGTTAATGTCTAATTTGCCTGTGTATGACACATCCATCCAGTCATGTATTTACTGCCTCATTCATTCCAAAATAGTCACCTGTACTGAAGAAGAAATGCTTGACTTCACTTTGAAAAGTAAGGTGGTTACAGGGGCAAGTGTGTAGTATTTTTAGAAAGTAACTCTTCCTCATGGCACACCTTCAGCTGTGGTAACAAAAATGAAAGTCAACCAGGGTTAATAAGAATAATAAAACATTTCATCATGAGTTTCAGAGATGCTCATCCAAAAAACACCTGAGGGGAAAATAGGTTACTACTGTCTCTCTTTGAGAGCTCAGTGTAGTTAAAAAAAAAAAAAAAAAAAAAAAAAAAAAAAAAAAAAAACTCCCTCTAAAAAAATCCAATGTCGCAGCAGGGAAATTTATGAAAAGGAAAACACTGTGCTTATCTAGTCACTCAGTGCCTAAATTCCAAAGGAGCCCTCAGTGAATCTTCTACTCAGCCTACTTGGGCCTTTGAGTCTGAGGCGACTGGGCCCCTGTAGGCACTAGGGGAGGACAGCGGGTCCAGTGTGACAGAATGGGCAGAATGCCTCCCTGTCCAGCCCTCAGTCCCTCAACTCACATCTCTGATGTTAACAGAATAAATCAGTGTTCGTTTCATTTTAAGTATCCCAACCCCCAAGGAAATGAATGTAGATGTTCAGTCAAAGCCTTTCTGACCATTCATTCTCTCCTAGTATCTGTTCCTCACAGGATTTATTTACAATTTTCTTTCTTTCTTTTCTTTTCTTTTTTTTTTTTTTGTGCTAGGAATCTAATTCTGGACCTTGCACTTGCCAGACAGACAGTCATGACACTGAGCTACATTCGTGGCCCTTATTTTCAATTTTCATAAAAGCACCACTTCTTGAGAAATTTTTCTTCTCTTAACTTTCTTTTTACCTTGAAATGAAAGTGTGGAGAAGGGCATTTTTTAGTTAATCTTTCCATGTATTGCCTTAGGTATAACCGGACCTAGGTTGTTGTGTTCTGGAGGAAGTCTAACAAACAGCTTTGTAAGCCCTGGCACCGACACTAAAAGTTTTGCTGTGTTACGTGGAAAAGGAATGGTGACAGGATAGCTATCTAGTCAAGTCTCAGGCCTATGGTAATTGAGTTGTATTGTTCTTGCTAAAATGGTTAATATCCACCCGGGTGCCTCTTTTGTTTTATCTCAATAAAAGGTTATGGAAAAGGTGATTCGGGGCTACAGTCAGGAGAACAGTAAGCCCCCTGATCCCAGGACATTATCTCTCATGTATTTCTTTTTCTTCTAACTTTTTATTCATCCACGGGTACCTTGTTTTTGGGACCTGTTCACCCTGGACAGAAACGGATATTAGACCAAGATAAAAGTTAAATATTCAGGTTCATTGATCGTGGCGTCCCACTCCTTGAAGAGGCTGAACAGTTGGTTCCCATAGGCTCCAAGAACAGGACTGCTCCGAGTCACGTGCCGCAGTGGAGGGTCTCTCAGCCCAAGCCCCCCAACACACACACACCTTTTCCTGTGGGCCCCATTGAGAAGTGGATACTGCACCCCCGCCTTTATATTCAGTGGCTGTGTGCTCACGAAGACAGCCTCGGCGGCGAGATTTTGACAAAGGACCCATCACCATTGCTGGATCCAGAAAGTAAAAATGAAAACTCCAACCCCTAAGATTGCTGCCATCAATCACTGATCATAGCTTGGGCTGGCTGAGGCCATGGAGGTCCTGCAGATGGCCCAGATGGCTTCTCCTGACTCTTGTATTCCTCAGCTTTCCCCCCAAATCCTGCATGGTTAGTACTGTAACTCTTTTGCATAGTGCTGCTCTCTCCTCTTAGCACATCATTGTGCTTATCCCTCCTGGTGCCCAAAGCCAATACCTCTCTTGCAGCCTGCCCCTTTCCCACAAAACCAGCATCACAGGACCAGAGCCCCTCCCACCATGTAGATTGGCCAATCACTGCCCTCAGCATGGCCTGCTGACCCTGGTCTTAGCAAGGACCCACCCTAGCGTCCAGAGCTTGGTACCGCCTGGCCGACCCTGGCTCCCAACCTCCAGCACTCAGCACAGTCCTTTGTTTCCTTTCTTCCATGGAGCTCTTGGTAAGCAAGGATCCACCCGGTATCTGGGAGCCAGAGAGTGAAACTGTGGGGCCCAGGTAAGGGCTCCCTTTACCAGCTCCTCTACACAAGCATGTGCCAGGGCTGAGTACCCCCGAATCCACTTTGGCCTGGGTGCCAAAGTGGGTGGGTTGGGTCCCTACAGAAGAGCCTGAGGAGTCTCTGTCCCTCTGCCTGTTTTCCCTGCTATACACCAGGCCACTGCTGGTGGCTGCCAGGAACTCTATGCCAGGGTCTCCTCTGTTGTGCTCTTGGTGCCAGGTTCCCATGGCCAACCTGGCCATGGCCATAGTAGGACTCTATTCCATCCAAGCAACAGCTCTTGCCAAGCTATGATCCCGCCCATCCAGATGCTCAACCAATCACTGCCCTCCGCCTTGGTCTGCTAACTGACCTCCTAGTAACAGGCCATGCCCAGACTCCCAGCCCTGATTGCAGCTCTGTGGCCCCTCCTCCAGCATCTCCCTCATTCATTCATACATTCATTCATATTGTTTTTCAGGGTTCTGATCAAGGGAATTTTCGGTTTAGTTTTGCTTTCTTTTCACAAGATGCATTTCAGGAAGAGTTGAAATAACTGTGCTTTTATGAAGAGATCAAAAAACATAATAATATTAAAAAAAGGGCTGGGGATATAGCTCAGTGGAATAAGCTCCTGCCTAGCAAGCACAGGGTCCTGAGTTTGATCCCCAGTACCGCAAAAATAATAATAATAATAATAATAATAATAATAATATGAAGAGATCAAGAAGCAAAGTGAATAAAAATAAAACTATCTTCCCTTGAACTCTGCTTTTAATTATTTATTTTGTTGGGGGGTGTCATGTAAGAAATACGAGGCAATAGTATCTTTCATTGTTTGATTCGTACACTGGTTTATTTGACACAGCATTACAGTCATAGGATCCATCCTAAGGATGCTATGCAATTTCCTATATATACAGGTGTCTGGGGCAGCCTTACAACTTTCTGAGTTGAACTTTCCTGAATCCTCTCAAAGTTTTCTCCAGCATTTCTGCCAAAAATGAGGGCTGGGAGCCTCATTGCATGTCAGAGCTTTCAGGCTCCAGGCAGAACTGGAACAGAAAAAATACTGGGAGAAGCCCAGGAAGATACAAAGCGGGAGCAAGGAGCACTAGTTTATCAGGATTTGGCAGGTCCATTGATTCCTTAAATCCATGCTTTTCAATTTTTTAGTACAACACACTGAGTATTTACATCATTTGTATTTTACATACTTCATTTTTAATGTTGTATTACGACCCACTTACAATACATAACACAGTCTCGGTGGGCATAGTCACATGTATTCACAGCATCTTCATTTCCTTTTTTAACCCCTTTCCCTTGCTTCTATCCTCCTGCCATTCACCTCCTAATGCTCTTACTTCTATCTGTGATATATGAGAAACCCAGATTTTTCTTTTTAATACCATCTTATTTATAGTGTGTTAAATATATATTAGTGAACTTCTTAAAGTACGTATTTACTTTTATCAAAGAAATCTAAGTATGCCTGACATTTACACGCTATTTGGAATTATAGACATTAATACAAAATTGGATGAACCTAAGTAAATCATTATAAGTGACTTGCGCATGGATCACAAAAGACATACCTGCTGTCTCACTATTACTTGTGATATGTGTTTAACTCAGAATGTTGCTTCCTCTCCACTCTATAATTGGATCCTTACTGATTAGAACACAGAACAGTTTTTTAGTTCCTCTTAAGTCAGGTTTTTTATACCCTCTTTATGTCACGTGCACCATTTAGCTAACAGGCATGATATGTGCAATTTTATTATTTTTAATATATTTACAGCAAATTGTTCTTTTATAGCAATGAAATGCTCTTGTTTGGCTCATCCAGACATTTTGCTTTATTTTTGTTCGTGTTACATGAAGAAACCCTCCTAAAAGAGTCAATTGCTCCCGTATTATTTATTTTTCTGTGTGTGGCTGTCTATCCATGTGTATTTATAAACTCTTCATGTGCTTGTTTAATTCACTGATGTCTTTCTAGACGGATGAACCAACGTTTGAACATCTGTGTTCATGTCTGTGTGTGTGTGCATTAGTACACATGTACGTGTCCTTCCCAAACTGTGAGATAAAAGAGGAGTTAAAGATTCAGACAGCACCGATCAATGTCAAATACAGTGCGGGGAAGGAGCGAGAACGGTGAGGACAAGGAAGAGCGGTGGGAGGCAGAGCTCTCAGAAAGGAGGTCAGAGGGGAGGGAAAGAGCCGGCCAAGGACGTGGAGGCCAGAGAGAGGAAATAGATTGAAAGGAAAATGCAAAGAAGCGATGAAGGACAGCGAGAACAGCATGGAAAGGGAAGAGAGGAAAAAGCAAAGCGCAAAAATAAATGCTGCCAGCAAATCAAAAGGTAAGAGAGTTAGTTTCCAACTAAAGTTGCCTTACAGAAAATGCTAAAGAGAGATATTCAAGTTAAAAGAAAAAGACAATACGTATTAACTTGAAAACCCGTGCAAGTACATTTTCATGCTAAGGTTTAATTATTCTTAAATGTATAATATTCTGATTCTAATTTATGGTTCTTTGTAATTTACTTTTAACTGTAATTTAGGGGCTCAAAGAAAAAAGTATGAAAATATGTCTTCATATTTCTGTATAATGTATACAACATTATTGTGATTCATATTTCTGAATTATTATTCATATTATTCATATTTCTGTATAATGTATTTTACATATAGTGTAAAATATGTAAACTATTATATTAAATACAGGGCAATGAATATTTATTCCAGTAGCACTCAAAATAGTTAAGATGCCCTTCACAGATCAATGGATAATATAAGGTGATTTGTATACAGAGAATTACACAGGAATAAGTAAGTATAAAATCCTGCTTTTTGCAGCAAAATAGAGGTAGAAGACTTCATGTCAAATGAAATAAGTTAGATGAAAAAGAAAAACAGCACATATTCTATGTCATATGTGTAAGCTAACTGAAGCCAATCTAAACGTAGAGTAGTAACGACTAATTATTGTGAAGGGTGTGGACGTGGGGCATCGGGTTTGAAAATGTGGTCTAACTTTATCACTGCATGCTGTGTGCTTGGGTGGTACTGGGGTTGAACTCAGGGTTGTGTGCTAGACAAGCACTGTACCACTGAGCCGCATCCCCAGCCCCATCATTGTACACTGCATGCCTATGTGGAAGCAGTAAATAATCCAATAGATACGTTCAGTTAGCGTGTATTATTAGCAACATAAAATGAAAGAAAGAGCGAAAATGCAGAGCCTTGGCATTCTATCAAAGTTAAGATGCTGTAAACGCTCATTGCCCTGTATTTAATACAACAATTTACATATTTTATGCTGTATACATTATACAGAAATATGCAAAGACATACGTTAATACTTTTGTCTTGGAGCCCCTAAATTACAGTTAAAAGTAGAAATAAAACTTCTGTATCTAGGAATTGTTTTCGGTAGAAACCTATCAGATAATCATTGGATAGGGAAAAAGTAAGCCCATCAAAAATCTTGAAATCACAACGGAAGACGGCAATAGAGGAGAAAAGGAACACAAAGTGGATGAAAACAACCAGAAAATGAATAAAATAGTAGTACTAATTCCTTCTGTATAGGAATTATTCTAAATATAAATGACCTAAACCTCCCGTCAAAATATATCAACTATGTCCACAGAAGTGAAAAACAAAGACACAGCTTTTTGCCCCTACAAGACTTTATCTTCAAGGAGCTACGTAGGCTGAAAGCGAAAGTGTGAAATGAGATGTTGCATGCAAATGACAGCGCAACGAAATCTTTACGTGTCAGCAACCTTTATGTCTGCTACAACAAGACATTTGGCCATTGAGGCTGGACACGCACAGAGCACTGAGCACTTCAGGGCCTGGCACACATCCACAGCTGCACAGAGTCTGCCCATGACTCCGCCCTCTTCATAAAAACCAGCTCTACGTGACACCAGCACAGACATAAAGCCAAGGTGTAGTTCCCCGTGTCTCCACAGAATTCATTTTCACAAAAATGCTTCAGCGGGACACACGAACTTTCTTAAAAACAGTTTACAGGTA
>PVLD010037504.1:0-10200 GCA_004027595.1 Dinomys branickii | reverse complement strand
TCCATCATTGATTTCAGCTCGTTTTTTGTCTGAGAAATCATTGTGGGTATGTGGCTTATTTCTGCTTTAAGCTCTTTTATGGCCTGTTGGAGTTGTTTCATTTCGGATGCAATCGTTTCATAACTTACAGGTATGTGATTTCCTGGTTCCCCTGTATCCTCACATTCAAAACTTGTTCTGGGTGGGGTTGAGTTTTGAGACTGCGTTTTGTTCCTCTGTTTTCCCATTTTTGGGTATCAGATTCAAACTGTGGAGCTATAGATTCCGCAGACAGTTCAGCAGGCAAAGGTCTGCTGCAGAGACTGCTCCAATGGTTACTTCTCTTTGGGAGAATGTCCCTTAAGCTGTCTGCTGAGATTTCCGCTTCTACTCCCTACCCCAAGACTTGGCCGGGGTAAATAAACAGCTCACCACCCCAGGATTCTTGCAGATAGGCCACTCAGGTGTTCCTCTCTGGGTGGAGCTCCTTCCCCCCTCACAAAACCCGTTGGGGCGCCTAAGTAGGTCTTCCCACCCGGGAGATCCCACAGTCCTTAAAGCTGCTTTGATGTCTCTCACTGGGCTGAGCTTCTTCCCGATTCAGGAAAAACCGGTTAGAGCACGCACTTAACTCACCCTGTGATCGTGCAGACAGGAGTGCCGTTCAGGTGTTTTTCCCTGGATGGAGATTTTCCCCGACTCAGAAATTCCGCTGGCCGGTCGCTGTTGCTCCAGTTCGCACAGCGCTGGCTGCGGGGGTGGGGTTCTGAGCGGGATCCTGGAGTGCTGCCCGGTTTGGCGCAGTTTGTCCCAGTAGCGGGTTCTCTGTCGGGTTCAGGAGCTGAAGCCGTTCTTCCCTCCACACTCGCTCTCTCGGCTGGTCATCTTCTTCCTGGAAGTCCTTATTTTTGTCTTCATATTGCTATATTTCATTGTTTGGTTGGTAATCCTCTGGGAGGTTCCCTCTCTGCTGCCTACCTGGTCGCCATCTTCCCGGAAGTCCCCACAGTAATTGATTTTAAGATGAGGCCTTTGAAGCATGGAAAGATTAAGACACTTGCCCAGGGACATAAGTAGTAAATAGGGAAACCAGAGTCAGACCCAGGGTCCAAGGCCTTAACCCTTGAGTCATTCCCCTTTTATAAATTCTACAGTAATCTTGAGACTCACCAAATTATATTTCCTTGAAAAAATAGCACATTAAAGTTCATGTGTGGAATGCCAACAGCAGTCCCTTATCATGGGCAAGAATCTGGCTTCTTTCTATAACTTAGGTTTGCAGTTTCTAATTTTTATTCAAATCTTACCAAAGGAAAAGGTCTAAGCCTCTTGAGCCTCTGAAGATGTGCCTAGAAGTGAAGCCCGATGAGACAAGGTGAGTTTGTTACCCGGTGATTTTTGTCTCTGCAGGTTGCTGGTGCCCCAAATGCTTACTGTTCTGGTAACACTCATTCTGCCCGCACCCCTGAATATGTTTCTAAATCTGGGCAGAACTTATTCCCATCCCTCTTGGAGACCTGTGTGTTGACCACAGGAGGGCAACAGGGAGATCAAATTAGATCATGAAGGCGTCAGTGCTTTGTGAATTGTAAAGCACCTGTGTCAGTCAGCTTTCCATCACTGTGACAAAATACCTGAGACAAACAACTTAAAGGGAGGGAGGGCTCATTTGGTTTTATTTTGGCTTGGAGCTGTCAGTCCATGGGTGGCTGGCTCCATAGAACACCATGGCTGGAGGGTACGGTGGAGGAAACTGTTCGTCTCATGGTACCCAGGAAGCAAAGTGAGAAAAAGAAAGAGGCCAGGGTCCCAACGTGCCTTCCAAGGCCATGCCCACTTCAACCTATTTCTTCCAGCCGTGCCCCACCTTCCACACTTTCCACATCTCCCAACAGACCCTTCAGCGACGCACCCCGTAAATGGGTTAATCCATGGATGAGCCCAGAGCCCTTATGATCCAGTTTTTTTGAACACTGCATCCTAGGGACTGAGCCATCCATGGTGAGCCTTAGGAGGACATCCCAAGTCCAAACCATAACCACCTTATACAAATTATTTTAAGTAAGGAGAGAAAATATACACTGAGGCCACATCAAGAAGAAAACACTCAGGCAGACATTTTTTCATAAACATTGCATTCAATGTCATATGGATTTCATTAACTTTGGGGGAAAGAAAGCTAGAAGGGGCTGCCAAGGGCACACGCATTCCCTGGTGGCTGTCCTGCTTTTCATTCCCACCAACAGCGCAGAAGGGTCCCTTCTCCCCCCAGCCTCACCAGCATTTTTTATTCGATTTCTTGAAAATAGACATTCTTGTGGAGAAAGATGGAATCTCAGTGTTGTTTTAATTTTCACTTCTGTCACAGCCAATGATGCCGAAGCCCTGTGGTCACCTAGCATGCAGACTGTATCTCCATTCCGTCAGGGAAAAGTTCAGTCCCGTAGAATAATAAACGCTCCAGAGTTAAACTAATGTAGGGTTCTTTCCCTTCCCTACTCCAAGTTCTTTGTCACTGCGAACTTTAGTCAGGAGTGGGGAGTGGCACTGAGTTCCCCCTCCCCGCTCAGCACTTCTGTTGTTCCTCCGCAGAATCCTGACGGTCCTGGAGAACCCAGAAGGAGGAGAAAGGAGAGAGACGCGAGGGCTGGGGAAATAGCTCAGGGCACAGTGCCTGCCCGGCAAGTGTGAGGTCGCGAGTTTGAGTCCCAGTACCAAGAAAGTAAATACATATATAAAACAAAAGAAAATCTTCACTTGATTCATGGATACTCACCAGATACTACGACTTCAGTGATGAAGATCACGAATTACGTAGCTGTGCAGTGCCGATGGCGACGAAAGTGATGACGGTCAGATGAATGTACTGCACGGCCAGGACGACCAAGGAGAGATGCTGAACGTGTGGGTACAGTGCATGCTGCGGTCACTGAGCCAATCAGTGCCCAGGATACAGAACACAGTGCTGTGGTTGGTCGCCTTCCATTGCATCAACCAGTGGTGTGCCGTGTGCAATCTCACGTTGGCAAACTTGTGCAAGTGGTAGTGGCGTAGTGCATTTCCACTGTGTACAGTACGGTGTTCATCCACTGATGAAATACATAGTGTTTTATTTCAATTTAATATTCTTTTTAAAATATGTTTGAATTAACATTTTTTATATTTTATATGGTTTTAATTAAAATCAGAAATATTATCCAAATACCTGTGTACTGCAAAATTCTTCGATATAGCGAAAACTCTGCAATACGGAATTTGATATATTTTTTTAAACCTACGATACCGTGAAGCTGTAATAAGTGAACTGCAATATAGCGAAGGATGACTGTATCTGCGTATATAATGTTTACATTCATTGTGGGCATTTGGCACCTGTACGTGACACATCTTAAATCTTTTTAGCCCCCGCTATCCCCACCTCTCCCCACCACCCTTGGTCTCCTGGACTTCTTCCCATGTGCAGCAGATCTAGCTGCTCGTTACCATGTACCAATTTTTATTTTGCTCTTCATTTGTATTTTTGCCTTACACAAATGAAGGATAGCATACAGTATTTAAATTTGTGTGTCTCATTTATTCAGTTAACATAATTTCCAGGTGTATCCACTTTTCTACAAGAGTCTCAAATGTACCCTTCTTCATAGCCCAGTGCATTCTGTTGTGTGTAGACACCATTCTTCATCCACTTGTCTGACGGGCACACAGACTGCTTCCAGGATTTAGCTGTTAAGAGTTGTGCTGCCATGAGCAGTGGTGTGCATGTATCGCCCGGATATGACGTCTTTAAGTCTTTTAGGAAGGTCCCGGGAAGGGGAATATCTGGGTCATCTGGAATTTCTAATTTAGTTCTTTGAGAAATCTCTATCCTGATTTCCATAACAGCTGTACTAATTGACATTCCTACCACCAACATACAGAGTTCCTTCTCCACCGCAGCAGGGCCAGCAATTGTTACTCTTTGCCTTCTCGATGACTGCCGTTCTTTCTAAGATGAAATCTTAGCATTGTTTTAGTTTGCATTTCTCTAATGGCCTCTACCCACCAGCTCCCACTAGTATCCCTCCCGACGGCAGTGTGACCTCTCGAAAACTCCACAGACACTGTGAAAGGCCCCCTGGGGGGATGCAGGGAGCACCACTGCCCCCAGTTAAAAACTGCGCTCTGGTCCATGATAGGAAACTCAGGCTGTGATCCCCCAGGAGAGCAAGTGGCCTTCCCAGTGAATATAAAGAGAATGAGTCCAGACTTTCTGGATGCAAACTGGCCCGTCTCGCCCGCCCACCTGCCCGCCTGCCCACTCTGTTTCAATAGCGATGCATGATGTCCTTTGCACAGCCAACTCAAAGCCAACCAAAGTGAGTGGCAGCTGATTCCAGGTTCCTGGAATCTATCCTGGTTTTATAGTAACAGATATTCATAAAGCTCAAAATTAGCAAGTGGAGGTACATTAGGACAGGGGTATGTATTACATGTAAATACATATATTACCTAGCAGTAACATTATATATCAGTATATATTATATAGTGTCATTATAATCATATATAAATGTATGCTGTGTAATTACACATCATAGTATTCTTATAGGGTATTATTACTTATAAAATATAGTATATTATAATATATTATTAATAAAATTATATAATTATGGTATTGATAATGCATAGTACATGTACATACCTATCACTATATTTCACTTTAGGTAAGTCATACATATCTAATCTATAACTATATAGCTGTCTATGTAGAGAGACACAGAGTGTGTGTGTGTGTGTGTGTGTCTGTGTTGTGTGTGTGTGTGTACCGCCCTCTAAAGACAGGGATCTGTCCCAGACCAAGAAAGACAGGCTGTGAGAGAGACGGTGTGTTAGACTACCCTGAGCCATTAGAATAAAGCAATCCAAACACCAGTGGCTTCTTAAAAATGGACTTTCATGAGCTGAGAGAGCTCTACAAAAATATGTATTAAAGCAATATCAGAAATAGCAAAAGGAACATTACACACAAATGATTATCCCCAAGAAAAGGAAATGTATGAAAAAATGTATTTGTGAAATGCTATGTCTACTTTTTTCATTACTTTTAAAAGTACCTGAGGTGGTGTAAATTTATAAAGAAAATAAGTTTAGCTCACTCTGGAGCTAATCGAATTCTGGCAGTTCAAAGGCAGGGTGCTGGCAGGGCTCTGGTGAGCGCCTAAGAGCAGATAAAATCACAAAAACAAGTGTGAGAGGGAGACGAAGACAGACGGAGAGGTGGAGTGAGAGAGAGAGAGACAGAAGATACAGAGCAGAGAGAGAATCACACTCCCAAATTGGGGACTCAGCCTTCTTCTCATAATAACTCACTCACACAAGAACTAGTTTTTTATTAATTTTATTGCTACAACTTAGATATATGTAATAATCACATTCATCACAGGGAATCTGTACCTGTACATGATATATCCTGGTTCCCATTTTTTTCCCAATCCCCTCACCTCCCTTCAATCCTTCTTTCCCTGTTTATTTACAAAGCTTTGTTTCATTTTATCCTTCTTTTATCTTTTCACTTCCTTACTTTCTCCCTCCTTTGTTTTCCTTTCTTTTGAACAATTTCTTCCTATTTCACAATAAATATTATACACTTTGGTCCTTGTTTACACTTTCAGTTTCTCACACCAAAGAAACAATGCTATATTTGCACACGTGTTCCAGTTTATTTCACTTAAGAGAATGGTCTCAAGGCCCATCTATTTACCTAGAAATGCATGAAGTTTATCCTTCTTTATGGCAGAGTAGTACTCCATTGTATTAAAAAAAAAGGACCTTTTTATCCGTTCATTGGTTGATGAGCATTTGAGTTGTTTCCAAGATTTAGCCATTACAAACTGTACTGCTATAAACATAGATGTGTATATGTCACTGTGGGATGATGTTTATAATTCTGTGAAGATACCCAGAAGGAGAGTAGCTGAGTCAAATGGGACCTCTAATCCTAGTTTTTGAGGAATCTCCACACTGATTTCCACAGTGGTTGCACCAGCCTACACACCCACCAACAGTGGAAAAGTGTTCCTTTCTCCCCACAGCCCTGGCAGCAGTTGTTATTAGTGATTTCTTGATATTTTCCACTACTCTTGGAGTAAGATGGAATGTCAGCATTATTTTAATTTGCATCTTTCAAATGACCAATGGCATTTAACATTTTTTGATACATTTATTTTCCATTTGTATTTCTTCATCTGAGAAGTGTATATCCATTGCAGATGCCCATTTTTGGATTGGGTTTGTAAGTTTGAGGGGATCTAATATTTTAAAATTATTTTATATTTTAGGTATTAGTCTTTTCAGGGACAAATGGCTAAAAAATTTTCCCACTCTGTGGCCTGTCTTTTCACGCCTATTGGTAATTTCTTTGGCTGTACAAATGCTTTTTAGTAGGGCGAGACCCCAGTTTTTGATTGCGGGAGGCTGACCAGCTGTGCTCTCTGGAGAAACAAAGCCCCTTGCCTCTCCTTCAACCCTGTTCACTGAGATACGCACAGCCGTTTATTCTGAACTAGATGTTCCCTTAATTGGCTAAAAGAATGTGGTCCAGTTCAGGTACGTCTCTCACCATGCACTAAACTTCGAACAACTCAAACCATCAGCTTCTCCCAAAGCATCCAGATTTTACCTCCTCTCTTCTTCAGGATAAGTCAAATGATCTTCTTCTATACTCCTTCTTTCTTTCTTTCTTTCTTTCTTTCTTTCTTTCTTTCTTTCTTTCTTTCTTTCTTTCTTTCTTTCTTTCTTCCTTCCTTCCTTCCTTCCTTCCTTCCTTCCTTCCTTCCTTTCTTTCTTTCTTTTTTCCTTCCCTCTTCCTTCCTTCTTTCTTTCTTCCTGTCTGTCTTTCCCCCCTTGGTACTGAGAATGGATCCCTTGGCCTTGCACTGAGCTAAATCTCCAGCCCTTTTTATTTTGAAACAAGGTCACACTAAATTCTCCAGGATAGTCTCAAACTTGTGATCCTCTAGCCTCAGCCTCCCAGTGCTAAAATTACAGGCACGCACCACACACCTGCTCTTCTCTCCTGCACTTTGAACATCTTTGCTTTCTCATTTTCTGTAATGCTTAATCTTGGTTTTGAATCTTAATCTTGACTGGTTTGAGAGATCCCTAGAAAACTGGGAAAGCATGCTTTCAGGTGTGTTTGTGAAGACACAAATGTCAGGAGTGCTGAAGATAAGACACTGATCTTAGCTGACTCGGATGCTCTCCTCCTTCTCTAGGGTTCTGTTTAGAGTTGGCATTGGGACCAGCTCCACCCAATATTTTTTCTCCTTGATAAGAGCAAAGACAGGGGCTGTGAGTGCAGCTCAGTGGTAAAGCATACAAGGCCCTTGGGTTCAATCCCCAGCTCTGCAAACACAAAAAGAACAAAACCCAGTCTCAAGGAAAGCCTGCCCAGGACTCCCTGGGTCGGGCTGTGTTATGGTTGATACATTGTGTCAACTTGGGGAGTCCAGAGGTTTGGCTGAGTGACTCAGCAGGAAGCCGGGGTGCTTACTTTGTACATATCCTAAGCCTGTGGAAGAGGAGGGCATGGAGACTGTGTGAGAGCTACACACCCCCTGAGTAGGGGTAGCCTGTTTACAATGTGGGGGAGAAAAGGAGGCTGCTTGCAGCCATTCTTCCCTTTTGCTGGTTGTTTTTGCTGTGCTCTGCTGCCATGAACAGTTTGCCCTCTGCCATGTGCCACTCTGCCTCTCAGAACCAGCCAAGTATGGACTGAAACCTCCACGAACTGTAAGCTAAATAAACCTTTCCTTCCTTCATTTCGGGTGTTGGGTATTTTGTCTCAGCAACGAGAGAAAAGTAACCAAGACAGGCTGTTACCCCACACTAATGTGGTGCTTATTGTAAAGGTAACATGGACACACTAAGGCTGGAAGAATGGAAATACAGGAATAATCCGGGCTTTTGTGAAACTACTGAGTCACTAAACCAACACTTGGACGGACCTTTGCCTGTGGAATAAACCCTTGTAGTTAAGCTACTTAGGCTCAGGTACTCTGTTCCTTGCAACCCCAAGCACCCTTCTTAGAAACCGTGTCTCTTCTCCACTCCTTTATCAAGACAATAAGATTCAAAAATCTCTCATCTAGGAGCCATGACCTTTTTTTCTTATTTCTGACCTAAAGAACATCCTCTATTACCTGATTTTATCATCCTCTCTCTATCTTCCTGTCCCAAGTCAGCTTCCCCATGTGGAGACCTCCAGTTTTCCATCCCCGGCCTCAATCCTCGTCAACTTTTCCTTTGGATCAAGCAGAAAACTTTGGGACTTCTGGGAAGATGGCGACCTGGTAGGCAGCAGAGAGAGAACCTCCCAGAGGATTACCACCCAGACAATGGAATATAGCAATATGAAGACAGAAGGAGAGAGGTGTGTACCCTGAACCCAAGAAGGATCTGAAATGGGAACTGAAGCCCTAGGAAAGACTAAGCAAAACCTCTTCTGGAGGAAAGGATCGGAGGGCCGCCTTGGCACAGTCGGAGGGAGAAGAGACGGAGAAAGAGGAAGCCACTGCTTCAAACACACTCTTGGCCCAAGCCCTCATTCCAGCAATCGCAGCTTCAGCTTCGGAGACCCACGCACATGGAAGCCTCCCGACTCGGCCAGGGGAGAACGGAGTTACAAGAGCTGGTCCAGGTCTGGAGAGGAGAGGGTGCAGCCAGGAAAAGAGGCAATGGTGGTTGGGAACTGTTGCCAAATCCAGTGTGAGGATGAGAGGTTGCAACAGCCACTGAAGCGGAGTCCCCACCCTGCAGCAACCTTCCTAATCAGCACCTGGAGGCAAGGTGGAGCCAGAGCAGCCAGTACACATCCCACCACACCCAGCTCTATGCCTGCCTCCAGGCTGTGGCCTCCTGCCTCCCCACTGGGTGGGCGGCTGCCAGTGGGGAGCGGTGGGATGCATCGGCAGCGACATCAGAGCCACAGCAACTCCCAGGGATCCAGCAGCGACATCAGAGCCACAGCAACTCCCAGGGATCCAGCCAAGGAACAAAGGGGAACTGGAGCACAACAGCAAGAGAGAGCTGCAGATGGAGGTGGATCACACGGCCCCACGCACTTCTCACTCTAACATCAAGCAGGAAGCATGAACTGAGTTACTGGGCTTCAGCTCCCACCCTGAACGCCCTCTGTGAGCACCTTGAGCTTCAACGGCCTGCACAATCACCACCTGTTCCTGACAGCAATGGGACGAGTCCACAGGCTTCAGGACTCACCCCAAACTACTAATACGAGCAACAAGAGTGTCTCCATACTGCTTGCATATATGAACCTTGAATGAACCCATGGCGACCGGGTAGGCAGCAGAGAGAAAACCTCCCAGAGGAATGCCACTCAGACATAGGAATATAGCAACATGTGAAGGACAGAAAGGAAAGAGGTAGATATCCTGAACTTGAGAAGGATCTGAAATGGGAACGGAAACCCTTGGAAAGACTAAGCAAAACCTCCTCTGGAGGAGGGGATCGGAGATCTGCCATGGCGCAATCGGAGGGAGGCGAGACTGAGAGGGAGGAGGGCGCTGCTCCAAGCACACCCTTGGCCCACGCCCTCGTGTCGGCCTTCACAGCTTCAGATTCGGAGACCCATTGCCTAGCTGCAAGGGGTGGGGAATGGTAATGCTGGAGATCAGGAGGAGGTGAGAGGAGAAGAAAGGGCCTCTGGCATCAAGGCAATGGGACAGAGCCAAAAGGGTCACAGAGGGCGCCCCATGGGGGCGCGTGCCCCGTGGCTGCTCTGCAGTGGGCCCCGCAGCTGCTCTACTGTGGGCCCTGTGGCTGCTCTGCTGCTGCTCCGCAGTGGGCCCGGTGGCTGCTCCGCTGAGGGCCCCGCTCAGGGCACCTCATGGACTGGACTCGCCCCCCCACCCATAGCACGACGACAGGGTGGAGCTGGGTGGTCCGTTGTGAGCGTATGTGCTTTCCCACCTCCAACCATGGCAGTTTGTATACACCCATGTATGTTATAGTATAGTCTGAGGCAACTATATCTCTTCCCAAGGCGAGAGTCCAAGGATATAGATAAACCCAGGAGTACAGTTATTATCACAGGGAAGATGACTGAGTGGTAGGGCAACGGAGATGAGGGAGGAGAAAAATTGAATGATCAAATGGGCCATCATCTGTGTAACTGAGTAACAAAGGTGAAGGTAACATTATGTAGGACAGCATCCAGAGCTAATT
>PVLD010037503.1:0-10201 GCA_004027595.1 Dinomys branickii | reverse complement strand
GCTTGCTAGGCAAGCGCTTATTCCACTGAGCTATATCCCCAGCCCCAGGGAAATTTCTGAAGTGATAAGATTTATCTCTGTTATCACTGATGCAATTTCTCTTTCTTAGTTTCTATGTGAGTAGCAAATAGAGTTTTTAGGGCTAAGACTGAGTCTTATTTTAAGGAAGCACTTAATGAGTCCCTACTATGTACAGCTCTTGGTGGTAAATGTGGAGTAGGTAAAAATGTGTCCAGCGGTCTCTGTGGGCCATCCCATGTTATTCTAATAAGGTCTCTTTCTTAGCTTAAGTTAGGTAGAACAAATTCTATTATATGTTGTTTTCATCCAAAGAGCCCTCAAAGTCACCTTAAACGTTTTACAAAAGAAACTGACACTTGTTTAGATAGTTATGAATAGGGTGTCTAGTTCATATATAGATTATGCACTGGAAGACTTACTGGAAATACAGTTGGAAAGGTTGCGCAGGTCTGAATTTTGGAGGATGTTGACTGCTGGGATCAGGGGAAGATTAAATGGAAGAGGCGGGCAGACATGGAGGTTGGGAAATCTGAGTGATGGGTGACAGCCTCTTGTGAGTGCTTGTACTGTCCTGCATTATTTGTTCAACTCACCACCATGTCTTTGAGTTCTGATTATACAGGCCAGGCACATTGCCGCAGTTTTAGGACTCTAAAGATCTTTAAGACACATGTCTTCTCAGCGCTCCCAAGCTGAAAGACTAATCAAACCTGTTGTGGTGAGAGATAAATCTTTAAATTTATGTAAAATGATAGGTATTTTGTGTAAGAAAAAGTAATTAACTCTTTTGCTGGGTTAGGAAAGACTTCAGAGGAGTGGTGATTCTTGAAAAGTTATAAATAGCAGTTTGCCAGGTTTGCACAGTGTAAGTGTGTATAAACGTTGGGATTAGAGGTGAGGAGCGGTGGAAGTCTATCAAGGTTAGAGATAAAGATTTAATGAAATGAGGAAATGTTACATGACAGCTTTGCTAATCATGCTCTTCTCCTTTTTCATTTTTCCTTTGCTGTGGGAGAGGATACAAGCCGTTCATGTGCCTCATTACATTTGTTTTCTTGCTGAAGAGTTAGTCTGAATATATATATACATTAGACCGTCAGCAGTTTGGAGACAACCTGCTTTTTGCACTGATATCTAACAGTAAACTTGGAAGAAGTTTGAAACTGTTCCTTTGATTTATGTATGTGTGTATGGTTTCCCTAGTTTAAAAATAGGATGTGTAATTAAAACATTCGTAAATTAAAAAAAGATAGATTTAGGATCATAAACACATAATATGATAGTTTAAAAATGATAAGAGAAAGGCAAGGACTGAACTCCGAGGAACGCCAGTAATTAAAAGATGGGCTGAGAAAGAGGAGGCCCGCCAGAGGACACTGCGACAGAAGCAGGCATTAAGTCAGGGGGTCCTGGAAGCCGGGAGAGGGGCAAGCTGCAGAACAGGGTGAGAAGCCCTGGGAATGAATAAAAATAGAACCCAAGAACGCATTAGTTTACATAAAGGGGTGGTTACAAGTTCCAGTTAAATCATTTCCAGGGAATGGGGGCCGGGGCAGGAGCTAGATTACTGGGAGTGTGAGGGGAGCAGAGGAAGGGAAACTGTCTTTACTTTTAAGAAGACTGGCTGTGGATGAAAGGGAGAGATGGTAGCCAAGAGGAGCACAAGTCCAAGGAGGCCTTTTAGTTTGTGTTGTTAATGGGAAAATTGATACGTATTTGTCCTGGAAGACCAGGACATTGACTTTTCTAACAATGGAATGCCTTAAAGAAAACAAGATGCTCCTCCTGATATGTAAATGTATAATTTCACTCTCATGCAGGTTGGGTTCTCTTATTTTGTATTGTATCACAACAATGCAGTGCTGTTCTATAGCTACGTGGAGATTTAGAGAGACTAAGATGTGCCAGCAGCAAATACGTTTGGAGTCACAAATTAAAACTATGATCTGCCCTTCTGTGGGTTTACCTTATTCATGGAGAGGAAGAATCAAGCTATTCCAAGAGTGTATTTGGAGGAGAAAATCAATTCTATTCCAAATGTGTATTTGGAATTTTGGAGAAATTTAGAGTATAAATTTAGAGCACAAAACACTTTCTATGTCAGCTCCTATACTCCCCATGGTTTAGAGGTATAAAGGGGGGGAATTTGGGTGCGCAGAATCTAATGATAATCTAATAGAATAATATTTCCTACTAAAGATTCCTATTTAGGATTGAGTCTGAAGAATGTATCTTCTAGTTGGTGTACCCATTTCAAACTTTTGCTTTTCTAGACCATTGTCTAGAAAAAGAAATTTGTTGGCCCAAGAAACCAAATTATGGCAAAGTCAAGTAAAACCTGTTTCATTTGTTTAGAACCAGAAACTGACTATACCCGTCGATCTCGTCTTTCTTCCTAAATGTTGTGAGTAAAACTGTGGCTTTGGGTTTGAAATCAGTGTTCTCTACCTCAAATATTTGTTCTGCTCTACCTTATTCTTAATATCACTGAAAGAAAGTACAGTCTTTATAGGATTGTAAGACCTTGCCTTATTTTAGGAAGTGTTCTTATATATGATTAAAAACTATATTTGAAAATCAATTATTTCCAGTTTATTAGTTATAACTGCAGATTCCTGAGGTCACCATTGAATCCACTGTTGTAGAAATGGTCTTTCCTCAGAGCAAAACCTTTTTCAGCCTGTCCTAAAATATATGGCATCTCTTTACAGTTAGGCACTGCACAGGAGTACATTTTTCTAGATAGCCTAGATTTAGTGGGTTAATGTAGTTTCTAATTTAGCACAGAATGATGTGCTCATTTTGCCTTGTGTTCTTTAAGCTGATTGATCAGAGAGAAAAGTGTATTTAAACACTGAAGTTTAAAAATATTACACTGATTTGCATCCTTAGCAATTCCTTGATATTGTTTGTTTCAGATGAGAAGAAACAAATGGTTGCAAATGTGGAGAAACAGCTTGAAGAGGCACGAGAACTGGTACGTAGAGATTGATGAGTGTGTTTTCACACACAGCGCTTTAGGCTGATGCCTTCTTTTGGCCTGAGTTATGCTTGTGGAAAGCTGAAAATCACTAATTAGCATTTTTTTAATTGAAGGAAATTTAATAGCTTCTTGAGATTTTATTCTTAGTACAGGGAATTCATTAAATAATACTTTTGATAAGAGCACTAAGTAGCTAATGCTCGGTAAAGATATACTAGGTACCATTCACTGTGGTTAACATATTACTGGCTTTATAACATTAAACTTTCTTAGAAACCTTGCAAGACAAGTACTGTTTGTCAAAAACTCTGAAGGGTCTGAGATTGTCCCCTACTTGCAAGCTGAGTTAGCATGCCACAGTTTTATGGACGGTTACAGAAGTCAGAGACAAAAGACTCATTTTACCCACAGCAGGAGGAGCTGCCAGAGCTTCAGCCTGGTTACATCAGTTCCGAGCCCCAGTTGCCGCAGCAGTGATGCAAGCCTAACTGTATGCTGACACAAGTAGTAGGACACCTGACAGGAGAGGAACACAGACACTAGTCATGAGCCACTTTCTAGCAGTCAGGAAGCAGATCTGCTCTTTGTCCCAGAGGGGGATGTATTATTTCTTCCCTCACAGTTGCTCCTTGTGAGCAGAACTTGAAAAATGGCCTGGATGGCGTACTTAGAACCTTGCATTCTTGGGGCTGGGGATATACCTCAGTGGAATAAGCGCTTGCCTGGCAAGCGCAGGGTCCTGAGTTCGATCCCCAGTACTGCAAAAAAAAAAAAAAAAAAAAAAAAAAAGAACCTTGCATTCTTGGCATATCACCTAGGAGCAAGACAGAGCCAGGCCGGTGTGATTCCCAATGCTTTTGTCACCACTATCTTGTAGACGGGGGCTGAGACTTAGAGTAAGTAATTTATCTGAGGTCTCATACCCGCTAAGTGGAGCAGTAAGCATTTGTACCTAGATAGGCTGACATTATAGCTTATCTACTACTTTTTCATATAAATAAGCTTATTAATAGGGTGCAAAAAGGAGGGTAAAAAGTATTGTGTCCCTGTTTGGTTCAAAAACCAAGCATTCCATGTATGAGTCAATTTATTGTTGTGCATTATGGTCCCAAATGGCTGTATTACTGCTTCCCTAAATAATGAAGGTACTTACTGGTCTTCCTTTAGTATTACCTCCTAGTAGACTCAGGCCAGTTCCTAAAATGTTCATGTTCACGTGTGTTACTTGGTCAAAAAGCGTAGGCAACTATAGTTTAAATGGAACTAGGAGTTGAGGTTCCTTTTGGGATGTTTTTTACAGAACCTTACTGGTCCTTTAGATAGTTCACGGGCATTGTGAATCTCTAAGAAGGGACTTTAAAGGGCAGCTAGAGTCTGGAGCGTTTCCCTAACTTACCTAGTGATACTTGTTACCCAGACCATACCTGAGGGCCCGCAGCTTTGGGGATCATTAAGGAGTAGGCATTTCTTCCTTATTTCACAGTAGACATTTCCCCTGTGTTTCCCACCGCAAAGGCACGGGCCTACAGAGCTGCTTCTCCAACTTGCCCCTTCCTAGTTCTTTTCAGTCAGAATATGTGATGTTCTCCATGCCCTAGAAGGTCTGCTGTTAGGCCCTGGTGGTTGCTGCCATTGTCTTTACCATGGCAGCTTTACCTCAATTTCCATGACTTCTAGTATTTGCCTCTTTTTTGAAAGTTTTTTTTTTAAAAAAATACTTCTCTCTTTATTTTCTTTTTATATCAGACTGCTTCCCTCATGCTTCTTAGCTTTCATGTCAAAGGACTGACGTTTTATGTACCTGAGCAGCCAGTCCATCTGGTTGCCAGGGTAACTATAAATAGTGCAACTGGTCAATATACATTTTAGATCTTAGTTTGGAGATTCCTCAGCAAACTAGGTCTAGAGGTCCCACTCAACCCAGCTATCCCCCTTCTGGGTATTTTCCCAGAAGATCTGAAAACAGCATATCACTGTGATATATGTGCACCCATGTTTATAGCAGCACAATTTGTAATAGCTAAATCATGGAAACAACTCAAATGTCCATCCACAGAGGACTGGATTAAAAAACTGTGGCATTTTTACACAATGGAATGTTATTCAGCTGTAAAGAAAGACAGTCTAGGGGCTTTTATAGGCAAATGGTCACAATTAAAGACCATACTCATAAGTGAGGTAAACCAGATGTGCATGTGCAAACAGCGTATAGTATCATTAGTGTAGGAACCTGGAGGTGGGAATATAGATCGAGAGGTATGAAGGGACACTGCTCAAGGGTAGAGAGCAATTGAGATTAAGGGAAGGAGAGTAGGAAAAGGGGGATAGCTGAGTAGGTATGTATGTATGTGTGGGATGACTGACATGGTTGCACTGTTGTCTCATGTCATTTTGATGTGGGGAACAATTGGTGATTAGTTGTTTGATCAATCTTGTATGTCTATTTGTATTGTCCTGAGTATACACTTTGAAGCTACCAGCGTCTAAGACAACCATTGTCGATCCTCTGCCACCTTATCTGTAGTTCGGTTTTTGTACTGTTCTTGTGCTACTGTGTGTATGTTTGTTAGTGTTTTTGTTCTTTTAATTTTAAAATAAAAAAATATGTATTTTAGATCTTGAATTGCCCTGTGACACTGCTGAGATTCCAGCAGCAGTTTTTGCCCCTCAGATTTGTTTTGATTTACTTGCCTTCTTCTGGAGACATTCTGTTTATTCATTATGCAGAACGTTATATAGGTGTTATAGAAAGCTGGTATTCTGGTGGCCAAGGTTGTACTATAACAAAGTGTAGAACATAGCTCCCTCTCATGGAGCTGACAGTGATCTTTAATTATTACTAATTGTATAGTTTTGTCTAAGACACATATTTCTGTTTGTTTAATATAATTGGAACAAGTTCCAACCCAGCCTGGGAAACATGGTGCCTTAGCAAGACCCTGCATTTAAAAAAAATAATAAACTTATAAATTGACTGGAGTTGTGGCTCAGTGCTAAAGCCCTGGATTTGAGCTAGAGCAGCACAAAACCAACACCACCTCTGGCTGATGTATTTAGTTCTGACAACTCCTCGGTAAAGATACTGCTTACGATATACTGCCTTTTTGATGAGGACTCTTTGACTGTCAGAGTGAATTGCATTTCTTCTGAGCACTTAGTTTGTATTAATCCGTTGGCCACTGGCACATCTAATACTTACCGTCGTCTTCCTCTCTTCCTGGCTGCGTGAGTATTATGGCAGCATAGACACATACGTGTTAACCTGGTTTCGTTAGTTTCCTATGTGTCCTTTTTATTTCTTCCCTACTTCTAGTTTTATTTTAAATGTCCTTGTAAGATGTCCAAAACATGGACTTGACTCTCAGACTTGGAGTTACATGTATGTTTGCAGTTATTTGGATGATCCTTTTCATCTTGTTAGAACTTAATGATAATTTCAGATAAGTACTTTAAATACTTGTTGAGTAATAATATAATTTATTGGTGATTCCCATTTATGTTGAGATGTGTCGACCATTTACTCCTTATGCTTTACACCTGCCTGCTGTGCATAACAATCGCTTCTATCGCATATGGGCATGTCTTAATTGCTTTTACTCCCTCTTACCCTTCCCCCTCAACCCCTCCTTCATACCTAGATATCTAGTTCCCTTCTCGTTTGTGGAGGACCCACCTCCCTATTTTATAGTGTGTGTCTTTGGGTTTCTCATGTAAGAGAAACCATGAGTTATTTAACTTACGTGTCTGATTTATAGCAGTGCCTGGGTTTACGAATTTGATTCTTTCCACAATTCTGGTCACAAGCTGAATAGGACAAGAACTAAATCAAATTCAGTGGTTAGGTTCAGTTTGACCTTACGAGAAGTTTTGATTTGGTTGTCATCTAGTTTAATTTGTGACCAGAATCATGGAAAGAATTAAGTTTGTGAACCGAGATACCACTGTATTGCACTTAACATTATGGTCTCAAGTGCATCTTCCTACAAATGACTCAAAATGATAATTTTTGTGGCTGAGTAGTATTTCATAGTGTGTAAGTACCACATTTTCTTTATCTGTTCATCTTTTTGATGGACACACAGGCTGTTTCCAAGATTTAGCTATTTTGAATTGTGCTTCTATAAATGTAGGTGTATATATCACTGTAGTGTGATGTGTTTAACTTTTTTGAGAAGATACCTGAAAGGAGAATAGCTGGGCTGGGTGAAATTTCTAGTTTTAGTTTTTTAAGGAATTTCCACACTGATTTCCATGGAGGTTGTATTAGTTTACATTCCTGCCAACACTGTAGAAGGACCCCTGTTGCCCCCAAAGCCTGACCAGCATTTATTATTTGATCTCTTGATGATAGCCATTCTTTCTGGGGCAAGGTGGAATCTCATGTTCTTTTAACTTGCATTTTTTTCATGACCAGTGTTGTGGAACATTTTTTTTCCATGTATTTATTGACCATTTGTATTTCTTCTGAGAAGTATACATTCATTTCAATTGCCCATTTTTTATTGTATATTTTATTGTGGGGGTCTAATTTTTTTTAGTTCTTTATACGTTGTAGATGTTAGTTCTTGGTCTGATAGGTGGCTGGCAAAAAATTTCCTATTCTATAGTTTGTTTTTTCAGTGTAGTGGTTGTTTTCTTTAGTGTGTAGACATTTTATAATTTGATATAACCCCACCTGTTGATTCTTGATATGATTATTATTTTTTTTTTTGAGACAGAGTCTCACTATGTAGTTCAGACTGGGCTTAAATTCATTATGGAGCCCAGACTGGCCTTGAACTCATGGTGATCCCTGCCTCAGTCTCCTGAGTGCTGGGATTACAGGAGTGCGCCAACTTGCCTAGCTTTGATATTATTTCTTGTGAAGTTTGGGTTCTGTTCAAAAACTCTTTTACTGTTTTCAAGAGTTTTACTTATTTTATCTTTCAGCAGATTGTTCCTGCTTTGATATCTAGGTCTTTGGTTCATTTTGATTTTATTTTAGTACATAGTGAGAGAGATGGGTCTAGTTTCAGTCTTCTGCCAGTTTCCCCAGCACTCTTTGTTAAGAAGTCTGATCTTCCTCTAGCATGTTTTTTGCCCTTTTGTTAAAAATCAGATGACTGAACATGCCTGGGGTTATTTCTATATCCTCTATTCTGTTCTACGAATTTACAGAGACCTGCCAATAATTTAAAGTGATTGCTATTTAAATCAAGGCTAATTAAAATGATCCTTTGTTTTTTATTAAAGTTGAGGTCTGTTAATTGAAATCTGATTTTCTGGCTTATCTGTATTCTATATTCGGTTTCTAACTCTGAACAAGAAAAGTTTTATTAGCGACAAATTTATATTCACAGAAATAACCTATAGGAATGCTTTGAAAAGCAAAATACATTGCAACAGTTTTACATGTTGTGCTTATAAGACATGGCCCTGGGCCAGTTTGTCATTATTGGTTTTTATTTTTAATGTCAAGTACAAATTAGCTACCTCTGTGACTTTCTATGCTAATGCTTGCTCTATTTCCTCATTACCAGTAGTCATTGTCATTACTATAGTTAAGGTTAATGCAGTGGTGAAGTAAGAGACCTGTTCTAAGAATATTACAAGAATTACCTCATTTAATCTTCACAGCTGCCCTAGGAAAGAGTTGCTCTTTTAGAAATGAGAAGAAGGCAGAGAGATGAGAAGAGCCCTGTTCAATTTCCAGGGCTATTAAGTAATGGAGTCCATGGTAGGAACGCAGGAGTCTCACCTCAAAGCCCATGTTCTGCACCATTATAGTATATCTGCATTGCCACCTGTTAAACAGTCTTGTGTTAGATCCAAAGTATTGCATGATGACAGGTTGTTAAATAGTGCCCCACTGTGATTTCAGTAAGTTATATATGATTTAGCATATTATTGGACCCATATAGCTCCTTTTCAGTGTGGTTGTAAAGTATAAAGAGTTAGACTGGACATTGATAGCACATGTCAGTCGATATGTGGTTTTCCTAATCAGAAAAGACTTTCCAAAAGATTTCACCAGGTGGCTAGAGTGGCTGGTGTCATGTCTTAGCCACAGGTGATAATGACTTGGCTTATCTCCCCATCATTCTGAGATTCGTGGTAAGAAGACCAGACCAGGTTGGGCTGAATGATCAGATGATGGGCTATTTCAAGGTTATTGAAATCAAATTATTGAAAATATTTGGATTAGTGTATATGTTTGACAGAAATTCTTGACAAAGTAAGCAGCTTGGCACTTTGTGTGTCACTTGGCAAGTATTCAATAATGACTTGTTGAATGAAACAAAAATTAAGTTCGGAAGTAGTTTCAGTGTTATTTAATCATGGGCAGTCCGCACCATGTGCCTGATTTCTCAGCTGTAAAATGAGGCTTTGGAACTAAATGCTTTCAGCTCCAAATGTTTGTCAAGTAAAGAAAAAGCATATGGTTTAAATCATGCTTTTTCTCTACTTTCCAGCTTGAACAGATGGATCTGGAAGTCCGAGAGATACCACCCCAAAGTCGAGGAATGTACAGCAACAGAATGAGAAGCTACAAGCAAGAAATGGGAAAACTAGAAACAGATTTTGTGAGTGAAATTCCTTCCTTTGTCATACTAACTAATTTTTAAACTGAGTTTTCACTTATGTTTTCTATTGCTTTCTCTTCATGCCTTGGTCTTTAGAGGCTCAACAAAAGAGAAGGAACATCTTCCATTATGTATGAATTAGAGATCTAATGGTTATAGAGATAGCTTTCCATGGCATTTGAGGTACGTTGAATTCATTATTCATGATAGATCCAAATCGTGTAACCCTTTGGGTCTGGATAGTATTTGTTGGTATTTAGCATTCACTAGAATTTCACAACCCTGTATCTGGCCTTACAGAGTGTGTACCTTTTAAAGCATGGTGTCCACAGTTGGACTTCAGGGGCCCCAGATCTCCTGAGAGTATGTGCATAGTTTTGGATGGAATTTTCTCTGTGCATTTTTTCCTGGAATATGTTCCTACATTTATTTAGTCTTTTTTTTTTTTTTTTTTTTTTTTTTTTTTTTTTTTTTTTTTTTTAGAAACATAAAAGTACAAAAACATATTGACAAACAGACACCCATTATCATAGAAAATAGTACAATCACAACTAATCTATAGACAAGGTGATATGGTCTCAACAGTAGTTGTTGCTTTATCCATTGATATCTTCGAATTGTAGATGTATGGACC
>PVLD010037502.1:0-10210 GCA_004027595.1 Dinomys branickii | reverse complement strand
ATAGAAGTAGCCCAGGAAAGGTATATTTTACAAATTCCTTAGTCATGAGGTTTGTCCTATCTTGACAGTTCAGGCCCTCTGGTTTACTCTGTCCTTGGGCGGCTACACATTGTAACAGCTTAACTCCTGGAAGGGGGAAAGGAGGGTGGTTTAGCACAGCTCATGTATCATTGTTACTAGAGAAAATTTCTCTTACAGGGCAGGGGATGTAGCTGAATGTGAAGGCCTTGGGTTCAACCCTCAGTACCACAAAAAGCAAACCAAAACAAATGAAAAAACCTACTTTATCTTTTATTCTACTACTAATTATTTACATGGTTGATCTGATTTAACCTGTTTTCATGAGAACCACACAGTTGATCTAAATAAAGTGAGTAAAATCAGTATCATTCATTGTTTTGTTTTGGGTATACTGGGAATCAAATTCAGGACCTCTCACTTCCCAAGTAAGTGCTTGCACTGCTGAGTTAAATCCCTGGCACTATTGGTTGTTTTGAAGGAGGTTTCCTTCCCTTTAAGTAAATTCACTTTGGGGTTTTCTATACGAGTGATGCTAATAAACTTAAAGAGAAAGTTATCCACTGCCGACTGAGATTGATTGCATGAATGGTCCCAACCCCTCACACCTCCTTGTCTCGTGCCCTTTGTGACTTTGCAGTTCCTCTGGTGACAGTAGCAAATCAAGTTCTCCATTTGGGCTTGGACACATGACTTAATCTGGTGATAGAATGAGAGGGGACTGCAGATGTTGCACTACAAGAGGCTTTGGGTGTTTCTGCTTATACATCCTTCTTTCCGCCACTGCCGTAACAAAGACACACCTGGCTTCGCTGTGCTCAAGAGAAGGCTAACAGACACATGGCACAAAGTCAAGTCACCCACGGAATCCCAGATTAGACTGAGCAGAACCCAGGCACAGAGGGAGGCCAGCCATGATCAACTGCACTTCGCAGATGCAGGAGAAAAAAATGTCTACTGTTGTAAATCACTGCGATGTTGTGACTGATGCAGCAATTGCATTACAATAGCTTAAAAATACATTTACCTCTCTTAATACTGATACTGATGATAACTTTGGCACTGCCAAGCTTCAAAACTTTTATGACCATCTGATTTTCCTCACCTTTACCAGCATGAGTGCCGGTAGGTTTTTAGTTATTATAATGTTACCAGCTGTTATTACTATTTGGTAAACAATCTTCTTCAGGTTCTCTCAGCATTGTAGCTTTTAAATCCTGGTGTGCCCAGAACCACCTACAGACCTACTTAAGACACAGATGGCTGAGCACCAGCTCCAGAGTTTCTGATTCACTGGCCTGGCATTAGCCTGGGCCTGAGAATGTGCATTTCTTACACTCTGGGTAATTCAGGAGAACTACTGCCTTAGGCCACAAGGTCACCGATGCGCACACCCATCTGTGTTTTCCCAAGGCACATTTTTTCATCACCTTCTCCAGCTGCCCAATAAATGAGTGGGGCCTGAGCCAAGATTACACAGCCTTCCAGATGAGCTCCCTCTGGAAGAAGCAATCTCTGAAGCAAAGAGCAAGCAAGGTTGCCAAGCCACACGGCAGGGACTCAGCACCACCCTGTGCCATGAACTTACAGTCATCCCAATGGTTTGAGAAGCTTCCTGGCCCACATCCAAGAGAGCAAGCAGTGGTTTGGGAGGATGACAGAGTGGTCATGGTTCTTCTCAGTGTCCACCTCTTACTTGTCCTTAAATGCTTCAATGCAGAACACAAGGGTTTCAGTGTCAGGGGAAAAAATCTTAGGCTCATCAGTTTAAATGTGTGCAATCAATTTCAGTCTCAAGTGCCCAGGCAGGTGCTCTTCATTTCCTCCCCGTGGCTGCGGGAACAGGGATCCCCTACTGGGAGAGCAGAGCGGCCTTTGCCTGAGTTCTTTTTCATAATGGCCAGAAGTTGTACACTTGTGCACGGCTCCTCATATCAGCAAGAGCTGGCAAGAATCTGGATCCTCTAGTAATGTTTATTTGCAGAGCTGCCTCAAAAAGTGACATATTAAAAAGTTGTTCTTTGAAACTTGACCTTTTAAGAAAAACACAATTGGGAAATAGTACATAATTACAGAGAAATGGCCAGCCAGTTTCACCTCTCACGTCCTCTTTTCTTTCTTTTTCCCTTTCTTAATAAAGCATGGTTTTCATCTGGTAACTGCTCCATTGTTCTAACTCAGTGGCTGTGCTTTGAAGAAGGGTAGGGTTGCCCTTGAGGTGTGTGAACACTTGCTCAGGGGCCTGGGGAATATCTGGCATTTTTCTGCTCCTAGGCTAGAGGAGTGGGGAATATTTTCAATCTGCTTTATGGAAACAGTTGGATTCTGTTTTAAAATTATTTTTATTTTGCAAAATTTTTTCATGAGAATCTTGATGCTTAGAAAGTGGAAATGATCAAAGCACAATGTATGAATGTATGAGAATGTCATGGTGAAGCACTATTTTGCACAAGTAATATACACCAGTGATTATAATAAAAACTTCTTCACTTGTGCAAAAGAAGAATTCACAATTAACCACTATTTTTCTATAATTAAAGTTACTTACTATTTGACATGTTAAAACTAGTGTTTTCACTCAACAGATATTTTCCAAACCTATACTATGTGCAGGCTTTGAATCTGGCAATTGAGATTCAAAGATAAAATATCTTCTTATTTTCGGAATGATTATACTGTAATTCTTTTGATGACATTGACCCCGCACTGAGCAAATATTCCTTCCTTCATCTGATACTTATGTGGTACATGTTTATTGTATACTGGGTACCACCCTTACTGTATAGAAAAGCACAAACCATTAAAGATGTAAAGTTGGTGCCTGTTCAAGTCCTAGTTTTCTAACAGAGTTAAATAGGTTTTTTTTATAAGTGCAAGAAATGTTCTGACTTGAGACAACCATGGTGATAAGAATATGGGCAGGTGATCTGTCCTATCCAGTCAGAGAAAACTTTTGAAAGATGCAGCAAGTTAAGACCTGAAAGGGTAAACAAGAAAGCTGAGAAAGGAGGGGGAAAAGAGGAAGAGGGGAAAGATCTACACAGGCCCAAAGGTGGGAGAGAATAGACACTGAATTAAGTATAAAAATCGGAAAAACTTCAGTGTGACACAGAACCATAAAGAAGGGATTCAGAAGAGCTGACAGTGAAGAGGCAGGAGGACACCATGTTTAGGAGTTTGAACTTAACGCTAAGAGTGCTAAGGAGTCACGTGAAGGTCTCACCTAGAAGGGTGACATGAAGTTTGGGTTTAAGTGAAACACTTCAGGGCACAAAAAAGCAGTTGATTTTTTTTTTCTTGTGGATACTCATTGCAAATTTGCTTATTCACTAACATGCATCTATAACTTGAAACTCAATATCCATGACATGTTCAAGGTTTGAAGAATACACTCCAAATTTGTACACACAGAGAATGGCAAAAAATTTGAGTTACTCGGTGCTCACATTCCCAGCTAAGGCTGAGCAAAGTAATACTCTGCCTTTCTGTTTGAGCCTCATAAAGTGTTCTTTTCATGGTTTGTTTGATGCCACATCTTCTCACAGTCTGAAAGAGTTTCACATTTAAAGTTACACATTTTCACATTTAATTTCACTCTTTAAAATGAACTTAAACTGATCAACACATATCATTATTTTATGTGTGCTTCTGTTTTCAAAGGTATTTTATTTACTATAGTTGATTAATTATTAATTAACTGTACAGGCTCACCTGCTCTGTACAGTTCCCAAGAGTGACAAGGCTATGATACAGCTCAGAGAGAAAGTTCGTGTGTTAGGGCGCTTCATTCAGATGTGAGCTATTGGTTGTGACTTGGTTGTGACTTGAATAATACTTAATCAATTATAGTAAGCAAGATACCTTTGAACAAAAGCACATATAAAATAATGATATGTGTTGATCAGTTGATGAGAATGTTGATAGAGTTTTGGGAGAACCTAATCATGTACTTCCTGTAAGAACAATGGTTTGGGATCAGCTAATTCAGTGTTTGTGGAAACTTCTTAGAACATACCTACAAGTGACCAGAATCATTTTATACCGGTCAGAGGCTAAAGTGGAGACAGAGGCTGCAGTCACAGAGATTTCTCAGACATTTCACTGAGAAATTTGACTTTTACTAAGCCTTGGCAGTAGAGGTTAAAAGAAGTAATCAGATACAAAAGGAATTATTAGGACTTCATGCTCAGTTGGTGTGCAAGGTGATGAAGAGAAAATAAGAGTGGTACTTTGTTTCTAGTTTGGGGAATTAATAAGATGACAACAATGCTATGAGAAATAGGAAGCAAGGTAGGCAGACAGGAGCTCAGTTTGGTCCATGTTAATTTTAAATTCCTATAGGAAAAACATCGATATGGAATTGTCAAGTTAAAAGTGGGATATACATGTCTTGAGTTCAAAACAGAAGTCTAGATAGAGGTTGTGGATATGAGAGACTAAGAAATAAAGGTCCAAGGGATAGGAAGAAAATCAGAAGAGAAGCTTCTGTCATAGAAACCAAAGAAAGGGAAAGTTTAACAATGCTGTATGCACTAGCAAATTTAGCAAATAAAGATTTAAAACATTTAGAAACATGGAGGAAACTGACAACCTTAGTCAAGGAATTATAGGGACAGAAGTCACAAGTAAGTGGACTGGAAAGTGAATGAGTCTACAATATTAGCTTCATTCAGAGTCTCATGGGAAACTTACAGAGAAGCTCAGATATTTTAGTTAGAAAATTAACCTAGTTATAGTTCATGAGAATTTAAGGAACGAAGTAATAAATTTCCACTGGGGAAATAGCAAAAAGTGGAAGGCACAGAGAAGATAGAAATAGGGTGAAAACAAACAAAAATATCAAAAGAAAAGATAATGTAAGAACAAAAAAATTATGTCAGATCTGAAAAAGAGGGGCCAGGCTTTTAGCTCAGTGGCTCAGTGCCTGCCTGGCAAGCATGAGGTCCTGAATTCATTTCCCCGTACAGTCCTTCCCCCACCCCCTCCTGCAAAAAAAAAAAAAAAAAAAAAAAGAACTGAAAAAGACTAACTAGATCATCTGGTTCAAATTCCTCATGTTATAAACTTTATAACCTGAGCTTCAGAAACAATTTGATATGCCTAAGGAAACATACAAATTACTGACTAAACAAAACAGTATTCATGTAGATTCTGCTTAAAGAATTCTATTAGAAGACAAATGTCCAATGTGTTGTTAAAAACATAAAATCAAAAGCACCGTGATGGACTGGGGTATAGCTCTTGGGTAGAGTACCTGCTACCATACACAAAGCCCTGCGTTTGATCCCCAATACCACATAATAATAATAATAATAATTAATAATAATAATAATAATTAACAATAATTATTTTTTTAAAAAATAAAGAGCACTGTGAGATTTTTAAAAACTTACAAGGCTACAGTTAGGTATTTGCATGAGACACGAAAGAAGGAAAAAGAAGACAGGGAAAAGGGAGATAGGGAGAGAAACGGGGGCAGGAGACGGAGACAGAGAGAGCAGAGGGCAGGGCAAACCCCAAGGGAGGAGGAGGAAGGAGAAGGGGAAAGTGCTACAGTGAAGGTGAGAACCAATCAGTGACTGTGGAAGCACCCTCATCTCTCCTTGAAAGCTTGTAGCTGCTCAGTACCATGCAGACCTGCGTGGTAACATCGGAGCACATAGGTCCTGCATACAGAAGGTAGATGGAATGAGAACCTATGAAGAGTTAAAGCCATATGTGATGTCTTCCGTACATTATATCAACCCATTCCAATCTGGATTTGATTTCCTTCATGCATGACCATAGATGTCCTAACTAGGAGTGGAGTTCACTTTCTATTAAACCACATTAATGTCCTAATAGCAGATTACCTTACCACATTGTTAAATGTTTGAGCAGTTTGCTGTTTCCTTCCAGATATAAAGACCTTTGTTTCTTTTTTGCTGTTTTTATGATCAGTTCTCATCAGACGCTTTTCTTGCTCCTTGGGATAATCCTGCCATTTCAGTTAATTCCTACCAAGTGGACAGAGTTTTCTGGGCTGATGGTTAAGCAACAAATGAAACAGATGAGATATCAGCTTCCCTTGGGCATGACTGAATGAGAAATTAAGACGGCATGCTTATCCTCCTGATTTTGATTTTTCCATCAACACTGAACTCTTTATTAAAAAAAAAAACAAAAAACTAGGAAAGGGATGGACCTGTGTGGATGCCCAGAGCATTAGATTTGTACTCAACTTGGTCTTGGTTCAGTTTTAGGCCTGTATTCATCAGATGTAAATAACTGAGCAGGATCTACTGGTTTCCATCTGCATTTTTGTGATGCATCATCACAATGATACCTTAGAGTCTGTGGCAATTCAACAATCCTCTCAGGCAGCTTCACTTTCTCTGCCAACCCTACTTGTCTGTAAGACATAACCAAGGAACAGAATGTTTCACTCCTTTTGGATCATCTGCTGGTCAGTATCCCCAGCCTGTCCATCTTTACCAGAAGTCCAAACATCCCATAATGCATCATGAAAACCTCCCATTATATTTTTTCAAAGAGAAATTTCCATATGTTTGGGCTTCTAATTCTGTATTTTTCTCCATTTGAAAAATGTTCCAGTTTCCTATTCCTCTTTCTGATCAACAGCTGGCCTCCACCTACAATCAATTTCTTCTTCAACTAGCTCTAAATCACAGTATCAGATAAAAACTGCTTTCTGTTCAGAATCTTGGTGTTACAAAAATGTCCACAACTATACTGAAACAAAACACATTAACTACTTTTTTATTTATGTAAGAAATTTGATTGAATTGTTTTCTGTGGGTCAGTACTCCTTGATTTTTAAATATCCTGTACATCTGTATGAAAACATCAGTAAATATTTATACCAGCCTTGGAATTGCAAGTAATGAGTCCCATTTCTCCAAAAACAATGAACGTTTTCCATCATCAGCTCCCAGACAAATTTCCCTAGTCTGAGTTTAAAATTAAAGGCATATTGATTTCTGGAGAGATGTAACCTTCTGTGTTGAAACCAATAATTAGAACTGTGTTTACAAAAGGTCTGAAATGCAAATGTTTCCTAAATGTTCTAGAGCCTTCAACTTGAGGTATGGTCCTGGTGCATCTGGGGAGCTTCTCAGGAATGTGAAAATGCAGGCTGCACCACAGACCAACGGTTAAGAATCTGTATTTTTCTTAAGATTCCTAATCCACATACATACACACTCATGTTTAAGAGGAAAAAAACATAAATAAGACATGTTTAGGTTCCAGGCAAAAACAGAGAGTGGGAGAAACAGATGAAAACATTTGCACCCCCTCACTGTTATTTCCAACAAAGTTTCTCTTCTTCAACACAATCAGCAATCTTCAATTCCCTGGAACACAATGGCCCCTAAATGCAATAGAAATCTTCTCAACTTCTTCCAGTGCTTTGGTGACAAGGCTATCCAAGAAGTACATGTCTAGACTTATGTTAGCATTCCTCTCTCCTTCCTTCTGAACTCCTCATTTCTCTACTGTCAAGACACTCAGGGAACAGTATAATGCAGAATAAAAAGAGAAAAGACACACTCTTAAAATCCCTTTTGTGAAGATGAGTATTGTCCACTGATAGAACATTCTGTGATTATAAAGTATTCTATACCTGCTCAGTCTGACAGCCACTAGCCAAGGATATGACTTTTTTAATTTTTAAAAAAAATTACATAGAGTCCTGCTATGTAGTTCAGGCTGGCCTTGAACTCATTATGTAGCCTAGACTGGCCTTGAAATCATGGCAATCCTGCCTCAACCTCCCAAGCGCTGGGATTACAGCCGTGTGCCACCATGTCCAGCCCAGCAACTCTTAAGCAAATGAAATTGCTAAAAGATAAAATGAGGCATGTTAAAACACCAAACATGATCCCAGCATTACAAAAAGAAGAAAAAAGAAGAGAAAGAAGAAATAGGAAGGAAGGATGGAGAAAAGGAAGGAGTGGGGAGGGAGGGAGGGAGGGAGGGAGGAAGGAAGGAAGGAAGGAAGGAAGGAAGGAAGGGTTAAATAAATAAAACATCAATTTATATAAGCAAATAACAATTTATGAACTAGCTGGTGTCAGACCACTAGCAATCCAAGGCCTGACTAAAGAAAGGCATGAGAGGGGAGACTTTTTATAAGGTGAACATAGAAACAAGCCAAAGAAAATATTTGCCTGATTAAAGCAGAGCAATAATCCCATTTGGATCATTCACTAGAAAGTCCCTAGTTAAAGGTTAGTCACCAATCTGACTGGTTAATCTAACTTACATTTTTCTAAATCACAACCATTTAGTAAATTGAGTTGGGTTTCAATTTACTTATGTGGGATCCCAGTGAGGCAGGAGATTAGGGCATGACAAACTGACTGGGAAAGAGGGCATGACCTGTTAATGACAAAGCTCCAGGATAGATGCAGAAGAGTTTCCTAAGCCCTGCATGTGGAACCAATCAGCGAATGCTCCTTGCATGCTCCTGGGAACTCCTGCAGGATTCTGATAGGACAGCCTCGACCTAACTTCAGCCTGAGGACTGGAAGATACAAAATGACAGCCACCACTGAGCTTGGGCCACTGTGCTCTCCCTTTCACGGTGATCCTTTCTCACCCCATAGACTGTTCTACTTTCCTCCCTTTCACTGGCCCAAGCTCACTCAGCAGAGCATATTTCCTTCCCTACCTTTAATAAATGCAAAACCTTGCTACCTTTTGCATTTGCCTTGACCAATTCTTTGTTCAGAACAAAAAGCACCTAGAAACCACCTATAGAAGGAGAACCCCAGAACCCAGTAACACCTGGGCACTGAAGCCGCCTCCATCACATGGCCCCCTGATTAATTATTTTAACAAAATATGACCAGCATGACTGAGGAAGTGAATTTTATTTTTGGTATGGGGAATCGAATTCAGAACCTCACACTTGCCAGGCAGGTGCTTGTGCTGCTGAGCTATATGCTTGGTGGGAGTAAATGAATTTTTTTTTAGATAGGGTCTTGCTATATAGTCTAGGCTGGCCTTGAACTCACTATATAGCCCAGGCTGGCCTCAAACTCACAGTGATCTTCTTCAGCTTGCTGTGTTCTGAGATTACGGGCATATGCTACCACACCCAGCAAAGAAGTGAATTTGTAAAAATTCAGTGGCTATTTAAATTTAGATGTGAATTAGTTAAAAGTAAACAAAATTTAAAATTCAGCTCCTCACTCTCACTACTCACATTTCAAATGCTTGATAACCACAGTTAGACAGGAACTAGATTACTGAACAGGGCAGGTCAAGGTAATTTCCTTGGGGGTTCTTGTCTCCTTGGGTTTGCGTTGCTGCCTTCGTGATCATTATATCATCCCTAACATCCAATCACAACTCTAGTAACACAAGTATATGTGTATGTGTGCAAGAGGACAGAAGTCCTTACAGTATGACAGGACTGCTATTTTTATAGCTACTTTCTGTAGTATAGAAATCTCTATAGAAACTAAAACTAAAGGATGTTTCATAATAATCACAAGATGCCCTAAAAATTCCCGCAAGAAAAATGACCACTGTGCATTGACTTCAATATGGCTAAGCTGCCTTGAGAGCTTCCTTCTTTCAGAGGGGAGAACCAGCAGCAACTATGAGCCTCTCATCAAACATCTGAACATGTTAGGAGGAGAAATCAAATATTCCGATTGGCTCATAAGAAGTCTGAGCAGCGACTAATGAACCATAATTCTCTGTTCAGAATTTATGAGGATTCATCATCATTTAATTAACAATATAAATATTAAAAAAACATTTTATAATAAAATTTTATAATTGTAATAAGACACCCCAGGCATGAATTATGAGGTACTAAATCCCACCCAGTTTTGTTGAAATTGGACATGAGCGAATGCATTAAAATGCATACTATGTCATATCTTAGCACTTAAAAAATAAAGTGGCAAAGAAGTGTTTCAAAATTCAAAGACCTGGACCCTTCAAACATAAGCAAAGAAATTCAATGAAAATGTAATTTATTGAGTTTGAGTTTTTGTTCATTTTTCCAGTGGTAATTACATTACCCACACAAGAGACAGTTATTGAAGAGGTTCAAAAATTAAACTCTTTTTTTATTCTAGATTTATAAGTTTTCATTCCTTTGCAGAGAGCCTATGTTTTCCCCTCCTAAATCACCTCATCATGTAAGAATGCAATAATAGTAAAATATGAATAG
>PVLD010037501.1:0-10202 GCA_004027595.1 Dinomys branickii | reverse complement strand
TTTCCCACGTCTCGCCCCGGCAGCCTGGTCCGCCCTACCACATCTCCCCCGGCATCTCAGAGAAATACGCCCAGTTTAAACTTCCCAGCCGAGGTTCCGGCATTCACGCTCACCAAGTCTGTCTCGAGCTGGTGGTGTTTATTAAGGAGGTTCGCTCCCTTGCTGCTCACCCGGTCGCCATCTTCCCCGGATCTCCTCTAGGTTAATTTTAATTGCAATAGTTTTTGTTGTCCTTTAGGCTTGAATGTTACCTCATTGTCTGCATTTCATCTAAGATTCTTTTTTGAGAGGTGGAGCTATTGGAATCAAAGTCACTTTTTCTCTGAAGTATCTTTGTAGGCATTTATCATCCCACATTGTCTGTTCACATATACAGTGAGGTTCTGGATTGAAAATTTGAAGTGTGTGTGTGTGTGTGTGTGTGTGTGTGTGTGTGTATGTGTGTCTATGTGTTGGTAAGGTTTTTGAACATGGACTTTATTACAGGGCTAAACATGTGACCTCTTCATTAAGAGATTGTCAACTGCATGCCAGTTGTTTCTCAGGGGTGATTTAGTTCTTCAAGGGAAGATTTCTCTAGTATCTTGCTTTATGGGTGATGAAGCTGAGGGTGGTGGTGACATCATCTACCTGCTGTGTTTCCAGAGGGTGGTAAGGAAGACTCCATTCTGTGAGTCTAAGATGCTGCTTCTGGGTCTGACTTTTACAAGGAAGTTGATACTGATTTTCAATCTGTACAGTGTCATGCTTGAAGGGAGGTTGTGGCCAAAAGATTAGTAATATGTACACACTTATGTTTTGAATTCAAATAAAACATATTTTTTGAGGAATGCATATATCTTTAGCTGACTTTTCTGACTCACCACCTAGCTGCTAATCCGAATTATGAGACGGCTTCTTCTGATCGCTTAAGGTCATCACCAATTTCCCCTTGATGAAGTGATGGCAATGACCATACCTACTTTTTCATCATTTTTTTGTAGTCTGTGAGGCCACATTTGGCTCATACAGCAGGTGCCCTATAAATGCTTGATGAATGAATGAATGCCATTGGGAAACCTCACAAGTACTTTACATTGTGATTTTGTTAACCTCATGCTATAAGTTAGGAAATTGAAGCTTATAAATGTTAAGGGACTTGTTACAACTTATAAAATGATTGAAAACAATAAGAGTAAACTGGATACAGATTGAATATTAGATAATATAACAGAATTTTTGTTACTTCTTGAGTTTGATTATAATATTGTGGGAGAATATCTTTACTCTTAGGAGAGTCATGGTGAAACACCTTGGCATGGACTGTCATAACACCTGTATCTTCTTTTCAAATGTTTTGCCTGTGTGTACAAGTGTTTCTGTGCAGAAATAGAGCAGTAAAAGTAAAAAGTTAATAGCTATTGAATCTAGGAAGAGGGTACGAGAGCTCATTGTATTATTCTTTTTTAACTTTTATTTTATTTTATTTTTTGGTACTAGGAATCAAATTCATGACCTCAGTGAGAGCAAGCACTTACGCCACTGAACTATATCCCCGATCCTCTTTTTTATTTTAAAGAGCAAAGAACAAAAGCAAAATAACAAAATCAAAGACAAAAACAAAACAACCCCAAAACAATTAAAACAACACAGAATTTCAAAACAAGGGGATAGGAAATTAACAATGGTTGTTGCATTACATATTGTTATCTTCAAAGTAGTTGTTCAGATTACCAGATATAGGCATGTAAGATTGATCAAACAATTAAACATTAACCGTTCCTTTCAATAAACCAATAGAAATTAGTGGTGCAATTATCTTAGCTATCTTGTGCATATATATATGTATTTTTTCTCTCCCTTTCTTTTTTCTTTCTTTCCTTCTTTGCTCTTTTCCCTTATCCCAGTTGTTCTTTTCCTTTGAGAATATCTATTGTACCCTTCAAATTTTATTTACTCTTTCAAGTTCTTACACTAGGGAGATAATATAATGCTTACACATGTTGGAGTAGAAAAACTCTGGCAAAATCCTGGACCAAAATAGAGAAAGGAAAGCTATATGGGAAAAAAAATCTTAAAATATTATTGAAAGAGGCATGGCCGAAGGGATGGTGGATCTTTTATCTGGAAAACAGAAGAATCCAGGGTAACAATAACATCTTCAATACTCCAAGAAACAAATATTAAAAAAGCAATAAGTCTTATCCTGTATAGCTATGGGGCACATATAGATGGTTATGGAAAATTTCAAGGAAGGAGTAACTAGACTTTTCTAGAAATGGAATATACAACCTTGTTCAAAACAGAAATCTAATTTGTGGAAGGTACCTAATGAGCTGGAAACTACTTACCATATATGCAAAAAGGGACAGACTAAATGAGTTCTACGGCCTTTTATAACTTTAAAGTTCTGTGAGCCTCCATAAATTAGAAACAAACCTTAAGATAGACATGAAAACATTATGTCTTTGGATACAAAACATAAACCTACAGGATTTTGAGTGCTTGACTTTGGGAAAACGTAGTTGAGAAGGCATCCAAGTTCTCTTCTCATCTCTAGTTACTTCCCAGACACAAAGGCTTTCCCACATGAGCAAGGGGCTTGGCAGAATATGTCCATTCAAAAAATTAACTTATGCTAGAGGAAGGACAGGTTCAGCATGAAAATGAAAGTGCAGAAAAATGTTTGTTCTTTATTCTGCAACAAATCATTAATGTGATGTGAAAATCATCTAAAAACAGAGGAAGAAGCCAGGTGTGGTGGTACATGCTTGTAATCCCAGCACTCAGGAGGCCAGGGCAGGAGTTTGAGACCAGCCTGGGCTACAAAGTGAGATCAAGGCCAGCCTGAATTGCATAATGAGACTCTGCCTCAAAAAAAGACAAAAAACCCCAATAAAAACAGAGGAAGAACTACTACACGGTAAATTTGATGAAACTCAACACTTCCCTAGCTTATTGTCTATATGTCTTTCCTTTAGGTGGCCAGTGGGGTTCATAGAATTACATGCAATTAAAAAAATACTACAAAGGACATTTACCAAGTCATTTTACCACTGAGTATATTTTGAGAGACCATGGTGTGTGCCAGCATAAAGATAGGTGTAATGGGGAACCACAAAAGGCTTTAAAAATATAGCCCTAGTACTGAAGTCATTTAAAATGAGAAAATAAGTATACATACAGATCTGGTATCACTAACTCAAAGTGTTTTGGATCAGAAGTGTTTCCGAGTTTGGAGAATTTTGAGTTTTGGAATATTTACGTAGATTTTACCAATTGATTATTCATAATGGAAAGGTCTGAAATTTAGGATGTCCTGTTGACCCTCAAAATGTCTCACATTGCAGAATATTTTAGACTTTGGAGCATTTTGGTTTTAGAATTTTTGGATTAGGGATGCTCACCCTGTGATTGTTTGAAGAATTAAGTCTCCTTGAATTTTTTCACCAGTGGGGAGATTAATCTTTTTTATATCTATCTATCTATCTATCTATCTATCTGTCTGTCTATCTCTCTATCTATCAATCTTCCTTCCTTCCTTCCTTCTTCCTTCTCTATCCTCTCTCTCTTTTTCTCTCCCTCTCTCCTCTTTCCAATAGTCAGCTCAAGTGGCCAGTATCCACACATAGGAGCAAGGTGCAAATGCTGGGCACACAGATGAAGTTAGAAGTAAATGGAGAAAGTACCAGAACTCCTCAGCCTCCCATGAGATGCTGGGTTCTTTCTTTCAGTAGCATGGGCTGTAACTTCTTACGATCTATAACTTGAGATGTTCCCCAGCACTGCTTTCCATGGCTGGCAACTAGAAAACCAACTTACTGGGTTTTCAAGCAGTTTGTTTGTTCCATTTGTAAGGTCACTTTCTTTTCATTTTAGGATGTTTCAAGGACCATAGTGACTTGTTCATAGGCTTGGCTGTTCAGTACCACAGCAGAGAGCTGTCTGTAAGAAAAACTGAAGTAGTAAGTTTGCGTTGAGCATATTGAGTCATAAGGGATAATACTGTGGTTCAGCACACAGTATGACCTCAGCCTGGCCTGTGCAGGGCATCAGATATTTGGAGGACTTGCTGAGGCTGCAAGGAAGTCCTTAGCAGATTGGTGCCAGCAGTTTCTACAGAGATGGGAATTGAGCTTTGTGGTTGGCAGAGTAAACCTATGGCTGCTGTATCACAGAATGTGGCCTGGCGGAGGGGGTCGCTGCCGCATGGGACTTCACCACCAGTGGTTTTGGGATGCTCCTGTCAGCAGCAGTTAAGGCAGACTTCGCCAGAGTGACTTAAAGTGAATAACAGGGGAAGGATTTTTCCATGTGCTGGAAACATAGGTCAGCTTGTGTAGTTTGTGGGAGATACCCACAGAGGAAGCTGTACAAATTTGAAGGTGGGATGGGAAGTCTTATTAGGTAGTCCTCTCGGTAAAACTATGGGGCAAAGCCTCTTAAATGTTTGTAACTTTTTGACTTTTGTTAAATAATCCTGTTCTTAGCAAGAATGGCTCAGGAAATTTGGGTGATATTTATTATTATGAGACATTTTAAAGATCGTTTAGGCTTCTAAATTTTAGGCAGACCTTAGAAAGTACGTAAAGTCAGGAGCCAGAGCCAACACACTTTCACTTTGTCACTCGAGGTAAAATTGTAATAAGGACCGGTGGGTCTCAGATTGGATGTAAGTTTTGCTAAGGTTTTGTTTGAATGTATCGAGTTAGTGCTTTGAGTTTAGAATTTTAAAAATTTAAGTCATTAATTCTAATATGAAACAGAATAGAAGATGCATACATTTTGTAAATAATTTTAAACCAAAACTCGGTTCATTCACTCACTCATTCATTCATTTATTCAACAAATACTTGAAAACTAACTCTATACTATGCAAGGTGCCAGGCCCCAGAAGTCACCCATTCATACATCTATCCTATGCACATTCAGTGAGTACTTTCTTCTTACCCCTGAGATACAGAGTAGACAGAGACACAATATCACTGTTCTCATACAAAGGAATATGAATGAAGGGAGAAGACAGTCAACCAGAAAGAAATCAGGAAAATATCCTGCAGAGGGAAGTTTTATGCAGAAACTTTGTAAAGAAATCTTTGACAGTGAACTTGATCTATTCTATGGGTGGGAAAATGAAGGCTTTGAAATGCAGTTGGCACCATATGAGGTTGGAAAGGAAATAACAGTCAGATACTGTAGCTCTTTGGAAGCAGGTTAAAGGGTTTAGGTTTTGATGCAAGTATGATCTGCTGTAGGTATCACAGAAAGCCTTTGGATGCCAGGAGTATGAGTGGATACTTCAGCAGTAAAGCAAAGAAGAGGCCATGAGGGGTTAAATGCAGATGATATCCATGAAGGAGGAGGGTAAGGCTCAGGATATAAAGTTAGGAGTACAATTGAGTGCATTTGCTGACAAGTTTCTGTGTGTGAGGTTAAGGAGAGACAGGAAGCCAGGATGATCCTTTAAGGACAGAATGTGAACTGAGATAGATATAATCCCTAATTTCATAGCAACAGAGGAAAGAGATTTTACTTAAATAGCCCCATTAGCAAAATAGAAAAGTGTAACAGTGTCATTATTTCAAGGGAGAGATTCTCAGTGCTGGGAGAGGTAGTATAGAAATGGGTGAAGGGCATCAGGGAAAGCTTGGTATGGGCTGAATTCTCAATGTTAAGTGATACATGGAGAGAGCATCCTATTTCCTCAGACTGGAATCTTCTACCTTATCTTTCTGTAGCAAAGAAGCCAACTTGTGCCCAGAAGAAACCCATACTCCCCTGCCCTCATTCCCATGGCCTACACCGATACTTTTTTCAAGGATTTCTTTAGAATATGCAAGCATCAAGGGAGACTTGTGTGAGAGCTTCTAAAAGCTGGCTGATTGCTTTGGTTTGGGAAGGCACAGTGTAAACTGTGTATTTTGCACTTTGCAAATGAGTCAGAGTCCTGAGTTTGATATTTTGGGCTTGAGTTTGATATTTGGCCCCACCACTTCCCAGCTGTGTGTGTGTGTGTGTGTGTGTGTGTGTGTGTGTGACCTTGAGTCCCTTTCCTAAGAATCCATTTCCTCACCTGTAGAGTAAGAACAGTTACTGCCCACTAGAACTCTCAGATGGACTGGCATCTACGAGCATCTACCTCATTACAGGGTGTGTTTAATCAGCAAAATGGGAACTGAAAAACAACACTGAACTATTATCGTACAGTTCTGGAGGTCAGAAAGCTAAAATAAGGTTTCACTGCGCTAAAGTCAAGTTGTGGATAGGGGTGCTTTCTCTTCCTGGGAATTAAAGGAGATTCCATTTCCTTGCCTTATCCAGCTTCTAGAGCTATCTGCATTTTCTAGCTGGTGACCCTTTCATCCTCAAAGCCAGCAATAGCATAATTGTAAGCTCTTCTGTCACCAGCAGTTCTCTAATTCTTTTTTTTTTTTTTTGGCAGTACTGGGGATCAAACTCAGGACCCTGCACTTCCTAGGCAGGCGCTTATTCCACTGAGCTATATCCCCAGCCCCTGTTCTCTGATTCTTCTTCCTTCTTCCTTCATCAAAAAGACCTGATCTTAGTCCATTTATGCTCCTATAACAAAATCCCTGAGACTAGGTGATTTATAAATGGTAGAAGGTTATTTTTCATAGTTCTGGGAGCTAAGAAGCCCACCATCACGGCACAGAGAGCTTCTGTATCTGGTATGGACTCTGCTGCTGCTCCCCAGCTGGCATCTTATTGCTTATTACAGAGGGGAGTAATACACTGTCCTTGTGTAGAAAGGATGGATGTGCAAAAAGGCTTCACTATTCTCTCCCGGTCTTTTATAAGGCACTGATCCTGCCAGATGAGAGTTTCATGGTCGCTTTCTTTGGGGAAGAGTCAGATGTCTCAAGTTGCCAGATCAAATGGATCAGATGGATGAGGACACAGCATCATGTTTTTATGAGACTGCCCTTCTGGTGGGCGGCACCCTGGTAGTAGCATTTAGCCACATTTTTGATCATGACTCCTAAGGACATTTGTGAGAGAATTTCCAGAGCTGCTTTCGCAAGTGGTAATCGTGGTAGGATAAGTTTGTTCAAAGTGAGAGGGAAGAGTTTCAGGGGAATTATTGGGGGTGTGTCTCTATTGTAATAAATTTAAATATTCACTGTAGTTTTTCATCCCACCTTGTATATACACAGGTTTTGGGGGCCACAATGTGGGCAACAGTATTCTGCTCTCCACAGTGCTCAATATAGGGTGCTCTGCTATAGAGAGAGTTGCTCTAGTTAATGAAAACTGTGAAGAAAAGTCCACTGGAACCTGTTCATTCAGAGCAGCATATGGCTTGGGCTGCAAGATGGCAGAAATGAAGTGCTGTCCTAAGGTGAGGGGTCAGAGAGGAAGATTTATATCTGGTCATGGGGATAAAGAATCAGAAAGAGATCTTCACAAACAGTGTTTTGGTTGGGCCTTGGAGGCTGGATACATCTGGAGGGATGAAGATCACTGTGGGTCTAGGAAGGCAGTGAGGAGAGAATATAGATTATAGATTAGCTCTAGCCCCCCAAAGAAATGCAATGTGTGTCAAATATAATTTAAATTTTCTAGTAGTCTTATTAAAATAGAAAAAGAAATGAGTGAAATCAATATATTTTAGTTAATCACAGATATTCAAAACATGACTTCAATCTGTAAGACATATAACTAAGTTATTGAGATACTTTACACCATTTTATCCAATTCCAGCCTTCCTAACTCAGTGTAATTTTACATGCACAGCACCATCTCCTGTGGAATGAGCTACTTTCCCGGTGTTCAGGAGCTGTCTGTGGCAAGCGGCATGGTGGTAGACATAGATGAAGACGGTGCCATGAGCAGAACACGGAGGTGGAAAGTTCAGGAAGATTTGGAAGACACGATAGTGTCATAAAGGAAGAGAGGAAGCCAAAATCTAGTTTCCAATTGTGGAAGGCCCAGAATGTCACAGTAAAGAATTTGTACTTAATTTGACCAGCACTGGGAAACCACCAAATGTTTGAGGGGAAAAAATAAAATATTGGAGGGCATGGCAGGTTCTCAGGAGACAAAAGAGGCATATGAGTTACACACAGCCTCTGTTTAGAGACTTGCAATCTTGTGGAGGGGGCAGAATACTTTCACAAAAAGGTAGCAATGCTTTAGGACCGACCATACCATGTGCCAGATTGTCAACACCAATGACAAATGCTCAAGAGTGGAGAGAAAGGGAGGGGCCACCACAGCTAAGATGTATGGGAAGGACTCCTTGGGGAAGGCAGGTTGGACTGCAGCTGAGTTTGGGAGAATGAACACACAACTGTCTCATCATTCTGAAGTTCAGATGCCAGAAATGCATGTCATTGGCTGAAATCAGTGATTTTGGAAGAACTGAAGCACTTGCACATTCAAAGGCAAGAGAAACCTTCTGATGACTTAATGCAGGGCTATCTCAGGAAGCATAGTTTAAAAGCAATTAATAACATTATATTCTTCTAAAATATGTTATTGGTTTCTATTAATTTTACAAAACATTGTGTTTCAATGTGGTGTTTTCATACATGCACACAATGCCTTTCGTCATCATCTCCCGTTACCCTCCCTTACAGCCTTCTCCTCTCGCTTACTGCTTCCCTCTTACCCGTCTGCTTTCATGCCACCTTGTTAAAGAGTCCATGTATGATAAAAACAGGCAATACACAACTTTCCAAGTCTCACTTAGTTTGCTTACCATGATAATGTCCAATTTTATCCATTTTCCTGAAAATGACATAATTTTCTTCTTCTTTTTCTCTCATTGGCATTAAAAGTTTTCATTTGGAATTTAATCTACAGTCTATACAAATTATTTACAAGGCATGAAAATGGAAAAGAACACAAAATACAATTGCGGTACTAGCTGAGAGCATGTAATTTTATTCTTCTTTATAGCTGAGTAATATTCACACACACACACACACACACACACACACACACACACACACACACACTTTCTTACCCACTGATGGTCATCTAGGCTGGTTCCATATCTTGGCTATTGCGTCAACAAACACAGACATGCGAGTATCCTTACAGTATGCCAACCTTGCTTCCTGTGGGTGTGTACCAAGGATTGGTACTCCTGAGTCATGTGCTAGTTCTATTTTTAGTGTCTTGAGGAGCCCCATACTAATTTTCATAGTGACCATGCTAATTTGCATTTCCATCGACATGCGAAGCACATTTTTAAGATTAACCTGGTGGATGGGTGGGACTTGTTAGGATGAGTAAGCCCAAAGATTGGGAGTCCAGGTAGAAAGGCCATTGTTCTAGCTCTGGAATGAGGTCAAGAGATTAGTAGCCTCTGGGGCTGGAGTGGGGACGCATGTAGCTGCTGGGGCCAATGCTTTAGAATTTAAGGAAACTGGATGCAGGGGTCCAGGAGAGAAAAGGGCTAAGGAAGGCATAGTGTCCAGGGCAAGTGTGATTGTGGGTAGCAGGACCAGGACTCCTGGGGCTTGGCAACGATGAAGTGAGTGCTAGCTGTAAAGATTTCATAGTAATGTACTCATGTCGGCAAAATCATTTTTATACAGTAATATTTCACAACTTTGCCATAGGAAAGCACCTGCAGACAGTGTGAGTCAGTCCTCTTTCAAATATGATAAAACCCTAATACTTTAATACTGAGCCTCTGTAAGATCTTCCAACTGTCATCTGCAGTGTAAGCATTCGCTTAGGGCGGGAGAGAGTGTTTCTTCCTACCATGAAGTGTCTAAATGAAAACAAGTTCTGTAATGATCAAAGGAGGACTAGAATTCTAATCTTTCTCTTGTCTGGAGCATGAGCAAGGTACAAAACCACGGTGTGCCCCTCTCTATTGATTGAAGCCCCTGAGGTCAGTGCTTAAGGCTGAGCATAAGCTGGAGGGAGATATTTATATGCCTGTGATGTTCAGAAGTGAGTAGCAGAAGACGCAACAAGGGAGGAGGAAAGAGGAAGGAGCCACACATGAACCGGAAGGTAAAATACAGTTGTCTGGAGTCACAGTGACCTTTTTTTTTTTTTTATTTTTTTTTATTTTAGAAACATAAAAGTACAAAAACATATTGACAAACAGACACCCATTATCATAGAAAATAGTACAATCACAACTAATCTATAGACAAGGTGATATGGTCTCAACAGTAGTTGTTGCTTTATCCATTGATATCTTCGAATTGTAGATGTATGGACCCATATACAGACATGCA
>PVLD010037500.1:0-10202 GCA_004027595.1 Dinomys branickii | reverse complement strand
GAATGAGTGAATGAGGGAATGAATGAAGAATGTGTGAATGAGGAAGGAATGAAGGAATTAAAGCATGAAGAATGGATGAATGGAGTGAGTGGGTAAATGGGGGAATGAGTGAAAAAATGAGGAATGAGTGAAAAAATGAATGAATGAAAGATGGGGTGAGGGAATGAGCAATGAGGGAATGAAGAAATGAATGAATGAGGAATGAATGTGTGAGGGAATGAATGAGGGAGTGATGAATGAGGAATGAATGAATAGGAATGAATGAAACAATGAGAGAACAAGTGAATAATAGGAGTGAGAGTGAGTGAATGATGGACAAATAAATGACAATGAATGAAGGAAGAATGAATGACATGAAAGAGGAGTGAATGTTTGAGTGAATGAGGGAGGGAATGAATGAGGAAATGAATGGAATGAATGAATGAGGGAAAGGGGCTGGGGGTATAGCTCAGTGGCATAAGCACTTGCCTGGCAAGTGCAAGGTCCTGAGTTCGATCCCTGGTACCGAAAAAAAAAAAATGAATGAATGAGGGAATGAATGAATGAGGAATGAATGTGTGAGGGAATGAAATAGAAGAATGAATAATGATTGAATGAATATGAAAGAATGAGGGAAGGAATGAGTAAGGGAATAAGTGAGTGAGGAACGAGTGATTGAAGAATGAATGATGGACAAATGAGTGACAGGAATGACTGCATGACATGAATGAATGAGGAATGAATGAGGAAAGAATGAGAGTGAATGAGTGAATGGGGGAGTGAATAAGAAATGAATGAAGGGATGAATGATGAATGAATGAATGACAAATGAGTGATGAATGAATGTGTGAGGGATGAATGAACAAGTGAGGGGATGAATGAGAGAAAGAATGAATGAGGGAATGAATACATGAGGTAATGAATGAACGAGGAAATGAATGAATGAATGAACGAGAAAATGAATGAATGAATGAGGAATGAATGTGAGTGCATGAGGGAACATGTGAGTGAGGAACGAGTGAGTGAGGAATGAGTGAATGGAGGAATGGCTGAATGAATGAGCAATAAATGTGTGAATGAGTGAGGGAGTGAATGAGGGAGGGAACGAGGAATGAATGAGGGAATGAATGAAGGAGGGAAAGAGTGAGGAATAAATGATTGAGGCATGAAAGAATGTGTGAGTGAATGAGGGGACAATGAATGAGAGAACCAGTGAATGAGGGAATAAGTGAGGGAGGAACGAGGGAGCGAGGAACATGTGAATGATGGACAAATGAATGACAGATGAATGAATGAATGTAGGAATGAATAACATGAATGAATAATGAATGAGAGAATGCATGAGGAATGAATGAACAGAGATAATGAATGAGCAGAGTAAATATGTGAATGAAGGGAAGGAACGAATGTGGGAATGAGTGATATTATGGTTTGTGTCTGCATGTCCCCCCAAATCCTCATGCAGTTATGGCCTTTTACAGTTTATGACTGATCCAAGATCCAGTGCTGGGTTATGGGTGTGAGAGCTATACCCTAGGGTGGATAGTTTGTGTAAGTAAGGGAGAGAAAGAGGCTGCTGACTGCCATTCCTCTCGCCATTCCTCCATTCTTTCACTTGTTGCTTTGCTGTGTACTGCCACCATGAACTGTTGCTCTCTGCCATGTGCCACTTTGCCTCAGAACCAGCCAAGTATGGACTGAAACTTCCGCAAACTGTAAGCTAAATAAACCTTTCCTTCCTTCATTTTGGGCTTCTGGTATTTTGTTCTCAGCAACGAGAAAAAAATAACCAAGACAAGTGAATAGGGGAACGAGTGATGGCAGGAATGAGTGAATGAGGGTATGTATGAGGGAATGAGTGAATGGGGGAATGAGTAAATAGAGGAATGAGTGAATGGGGGAATGAGTGAATGAGGAATGAATGAATGGGGGAATGAATGACATGAATGAATAATGAATGAATGAATGAGGGAATGAATGAGAAATGAATGAACAGAGGGAATACGTGAAGAGAGGAAATGTGTGAACAGAGGGAATAAGTGAATGGAGGGAATGAGAGAACAGAAGAATGAGTGAGTGGGGGAATGAAAGACTGAGGAGTAAATGAATGAATGAGTAATAAATGAATGAGGAACTAAGTGTAGGAGTCAATGAATGAGGAATGAATGAAGGAATGAGTGAGCAAGGAATGGTGGGACGGGGAAAGAGGGAATGAGGGATGAGTGAAGGGGAGGAAAGTAGTGAATGGGAGGGAATGAGTGAAGGAAGGAATCAATGAGAACTGAATGAATTAGGAAATGAATGAAGGGGTGATGGAATGAGGAGTGAATTAATGAGGAAATGAATGAAGGAATGAGTGAGGGAATGAATGAATGAGCAATGAATAAATGAGTGAATAAATGAATGAAGTGAACCAGTGACTGTGGGAAAGATTGAATGTGGGAACCAGGGACTGAGGGAAACAGTGACCAAGGGAACCAGTGATCGTGGGAACCATGGGAACAAGTGATGGAGGGAACAAGTGAATGGGGGAATGTATTACAGAATGAACGAACAGAGGAATGAGTGAACAGGGGAATGAGTGACCATGGGAATGAGTGAATGCAGTAACCAGCCACCCTGGGAAGCAGTGAATGTGGGTACCAGTGAAGGCAGGAACCAGTGACCATGGAAGGTGTGAATGCAAGAACCAGTGACCACGGGAAATAGTGACCACAGGAACCAGTGACCCTGGGAGCCAGTTACCCCGGGACACAGTTACCATGGGAAAGAGTGAACATGGGAACCAATGACCATGGAAAAGTGTAAACGTGGGAAACAGTGACCATGGGAAAGAGTGAATGTGGGAACCAGTGACTGCAGGAACCACTGACCATGGGAATGAGCGACTGCGGGAACCAGTGAATGGGGGAACCAGAAACTGCTGGAAAGAGTGAACACAGGAACCAGTGCCTGTGGAAACCAGTGACTGTGGGAACGAGTGACTGCAAGAACCAGTGAATGTGGGAACCAGTGACTATGGGAACCAGTGAACACAAGAAACAGTGATCAAGGGAACCAGTGAATGCGGGAAGCATCACAACGAGTGATGGAGGGAACGAGTGAACAGGGAATGTATGACAGAATGAATGAACAGAGGAATGGGTGAACAGAGAATAAGTGAACGGGGGAATGAGTGACCACGAGAATGAGTGAATGTGGGAATGAGTGACCATAAGAAAGAGCAACCAGGGGAAAGGCAACATGGGAACCAGGGACCACAGGAAAGAGTGAATACAGGAAAGAATGAATTTGGGAGAATTAACGCGGGAGCCAGTGACCACGAGAACCAGTGACCATGAGAACCAGTGACCACTGGAAAGTGTGAACGTGAGAACCAGTGATGGCAGGAAATGGTGACCATAGGAAAGAGTGAACGGGGAAAAGAGTGAATGTGGGAACCAGTGCCTGTGGGAACCAGTGACTATGGGAACCAGTGATGAAGGAAACGTGGAAAGGGTGAACAAAAGAACCAGTGACTATAGGAAAGACTGACTGCTGGAAAGACTGAATGTGTGTGACCACAGGAAAGAGTGAACACAGGGACCAGTGAATGCTGGAAGAATGGAAACGAGTGACAGAGGGAATGATTGAATGGGAGAATGTATGACAGAATGAATGAACAGAGGATTGAGTGAATGGGGGAATGTGTGAAAGGGGGAATGAGTGAACATAAGAATGAGTAAATGTGGGAACCAGCAACCCGGAGAACCAATGAATGCCAGAAAAAGTGAATGAAGGAACCAGTGAATGTGCAAAACAGTGACCACGGGAAAGTGTGAACATGAGAACCAGTGACCACAGGAAAGAGTGACCACGGGAACCAGTGACTGCAGGAACCAGTGCCTGTGGGAACCAGTGACTGTGGGAAAGGGTGACCATGGGAAAGAGTGACTGTGGGAAAGAGTGAATGTGGAAACCAGTAACTACAGGAAAGAGTGAATGAGGGAACCAGTGACTGTGGGAAAGAGTGATTACGGGGAAGAGTGAATGTGGGAGAGTGAATGCGGGAACCAGTGCCTGCGGGAACCAGTGACCATAGGGAAAGAGTGACTGTGGGAAAGACTGATCATGGGAACCAGTGACCGTGGGAGCAGGTGACCGGGGGAAAGTGAACATGGGAATTAGTGACTGTGGGAATCAGTTACCATGGGAGAGTGATCACTGGAACCCGAGACCACAGGGAATGAGTGAACATGGGAACCAGTGACTGTGGGAACCAGTGACCATGGGAAAGAGTGACCATGGGAAAGTGAATGCAGGAGAGAGTGAACGTGAGAATCAGTGATCGTGGGAACCAGTGACCATGGGAAAGAGTGAACGTGGAAACCAGTGATAGCGGGAAAGTGTGAACAGGAGAACCAGTGAATGCAGGAACCAGTGACCTGGGAACCATTGACCATGGGAAAGGGTGACCGTAGGAAAGAGTGAACACAGGAAAGAGTGACCGTGAGAACCAGTGACTGTGGGAATCGATGACCATGGGAACCAGTGACTGAGGGAAAGTGTTAAACGTGGGAACCAGTGACCACGGGAATGAGTGACCACAGGAAAGAGTGAACATGGGAACCAGTGATTATGGGAAGCATTGACCGTGGGAACCAGTAATCATTCTTTCATGTCATTCATTCCTCCTTCATTAATTCATTCCTGTCATCCATTCATCCATCACTCACTTGTTCCTCACTTACTTGTTCCCCTCTTGTTCTTCATTCACTTATTCTCTCACTCATTCACATTCATTCGTTCCTCATTCATTCATTCCTCATTCACTCATTCATTCCTCAAACGTTTATTCTCATTCGTTTGTTTCTCATTCAGCCCAAATTTGTTTATTCCTCATTCACTCATGCCTTCATTCATTCCCTCATCTATTCATTCCTCAATCAAATTCGTTCATTCATTACCTTATTCATTTAATCCTCACTCATTCATTTCTTCCCCATTCATCCTCATTCATTCTTTCATTCCTTTCACTTTTTCCCCTGTCCACTCATTCCCATGTTCTCTCATTCCCCTATTCACTCACTGCCCCGTTGACTCATTGCCCCATTCACTCATTCCCTTGTTCATTCATTCCCTCACTCATTCATCATTCATTCATTCCTTCACTCATTGAGCATTCATTCCCTCATTTGTTGCTCATTCATTCATTCCTCCTTCATTCATTCATTCCTCTGTCATTCATGCGCCCATCACTTCTTCCTCACTCACTTGCTCCTCACTCCTTCCCTCATTTACTCATTCCCTCAGTCACTCATTCCCTTATTCACTCACACATTCATCCATTCCTCATTTATTCCATATTCATTCATCCATTCCTCATTCACTCATTCCCCCAATCACTTATTCCCCCATTCACTCATTTTCCCATTCACTCATTCCTCCATTCATTCATTCCTTCATTCATTCTCATATTCATTCACCCTCATTCATTCACTCATCCTCTCATTCACTCATCCATTCACCCATTTCCTCTGTTCCTCATTCCTCATTCATTCATTCTTTATTCACTAATTCCTTCATTCATTCTTCAGTCATTCCTTCATTCATTCCTTTATTCATTTATTCCTCATTCACTCATTCCTCCTTCATAGTCATGTTCACTCATTCCTGTGGTCAATCATTCCCCCTTCAGTCATTCTCCTGTTCACTCATTGCTCTGCTCATTCATTCTGTCATACATTCCCCCTTTCAATTGTTCCTGTGGTCACTGTTTCCTACATTCACACTTTCCCATGGTCACTGGTTTCCCAGGGTCACTGGTTCCCGCATTCACTCATTCCTGTGGTCACTCATTCCCCTGTTCACTCATTCCCCCATTCACTCACTGCTCTGTTCATTATTCTGTCACACATTCTCCCTTTCACTTGTTCCCACGGTCACTGGTGCCTGTGGACCCTGGTTCCCGTAGTCACTGGTTCCTGTGTTCACTCTTTTCCATGGTCACTGGTTCCTGTGGTCATTGATTCTTGAGTTCAGTCTTTCCCATGGTCACTGGTTCCCTTAGTCATTGGTTCCCGCATTCACTCATTCCCCCATTCACTCATTCCCCCATTCACTCATTCCCCCATTCACTCATTCTCTGTTCATTTATTCTGTCATACATTCCCCCTTTCACTCCTTCCTGCGGTCCCTGGTTCCCACATTCACTCTTTCCTGCAGTCCCTGGTTCCTGCAGTGAGTGGTTCCCGTGGTCACTCATTCTCGCAGTCACTGGTTCCCACAGTCACTGGTTCCCACAGTCACTGGTTCCTGTGTTCACTCTTTCCCACGCTTACTGGTTCCCGTGTTTACACTTTCCCATGGTCACTGGTTCCCACAGTCACTGGTTCCCACAGTCACTGTTTCCCATAGTCACTGGTTCCCATGTTCACTCTTTCCCATGGTTACTGGTTCCCGTGTTTACACTTTCCCATGGTCACTGGCTCCCACAGTCACTGGTTCCCACATTCACTCTTTCCCATGGTCACTGGTTCTCATGTTCACTCTCCAATATTCACTCTTTCCTGTGGTCACTGGTTCCCATGGTCACTGGTTCACATGTTCACTCTTTTCCACGGTCACTGGTTCCCGCATTCACTCATTCCTGTGGTCACTCATTCCCCCGTTCATTCATTCCCCTATTCACTCATTCCTCTGTTCATTCATTTTGTCATACATTCACCTGTTAACTCGTTCTCTGCATCACTAGTTCCCATGGTTCCTGCGTTCACTTGTTCCTGTGGTCACTGGTTCCCACTTTCACTCTTTCCCATGTTCACTCTTTACCATAGTCACTGGTTTCTGCTGTCACTGGTTCCCCTGGTCACTGGTTCCTGCAGTCACTTTCCTGTGGTCACTGGATCCCATGTTCACTCTTCCACATTCACTCTTTTCCACGTTCACTGGCTCCCGTGTTCACCCTTTCCTGCATTCACTCTCCCTCATTCACTCCCATGTTTACTTACCACAGTCACTGTTTCCTATGGTCACTCTTTCCTGCATTTGCTGTGCCACGTTCACTCTTTCCCATGGTCACTGGTTCCCATGTGCACTGGTTCCCTCCATCACTTTTTCCCACGGTCGTTGGTTCCCATGGTCACTCATCCCACCATTCACCTATTCCTTTGGTTCACTCATTTCTCATTCATTTATTCCTCATTTTTCATTGCTCATTCATTCATTCCCTCACTCATGCAACTCTCATTCATTCATTCCTTCATTCGTTCCCCCATTCATTCACTACTCATTCCCTCACCCCTTCACTCATTTCCTAATTCATTCACTTCTCATTCCTTCCTTCCTTCCTTCATTCCCTCCTGTTCACTCATCCCTCATTCCCTCATTCCCCATTCCCTCATTGCTCACTCACTCATTCCTTCATTCATTCTTCATTCATTGACTCCTTCACTTATTTCCTAATTCATTTATTCCTCATTCATTCATTTGTTCATCATTCTTTCATTCCCACATTGACTCATTCCCCCATTCTCTCATTCCCACCATTCACTCATTCCGTTTGCACATTTCCTCTGTTCACTTATTCCCTTTGTTTATTCATTCTTCATTCATTCCCTCACTCATCCATCATTCATTCATCATTCATTCCCTCATTCACTCATTCATTACTCATTCATTCATGTGATTCATTTACTCCTCCATTTACTCATTCCTCTGTCATTCATTCATCCATCATTTACTTGTTCCTCACTAACTCGTTCCTCACTCACTTGTTCCCTCATTCACTTGTTCCCCCATTCATTTGTTCCCACATTCACTCACATTCATTTCTTCCTCATTCATGCCCTGCTTCATTCATTCCCTCACACATTCATTCTTTCCTCATTCACCCGTTTACTCATTGCCCCAATCACTCATTCCCCCATTAAGTCGTTCTCCTGTTCACTCATTCCTTAAGTTCACTCATTCCCTCATTCACTCATTCCTCCATTCATTGATTCCATCATACTTTCCTTCTTTCACTGATTCTCATGGTCACTCATTCCCCCATTTACTCATTCCTGCATTTACTCCTTCCCTCCGTTCATACATTTCCTCTGTTCACTCATTCCCTCTGTTCATTCATTCCTCATTCATTCATTTCCCGTTCACTCATTCCCCTGTTTACTCATTGCCCCAATCACTCATTCCCATGGTCACTCATTCCCTCATTCACTCATTCTCTCGTTTACTCATTCCCTCAGTTCACTTACTCCCCTGTTCACTCATTCCTCCCTTCAATCATTCTCTCATACGTTCCCTTATTGCCTGGATTTGAGCTTTTTTCCTTCCTTTTTTGATAAAAGTTGGCTAAGGGTTTATCAATTTCTTTTCAAAGAAACAACTCTTTGATTTGTTAATTCTTTGTATTTTTTTCTTAGTCTCATTTGCATTTATTTCTGCTCTGATCTTTATAACTTCGTCCCTTCTTTTGGCTTTGAGCTTCACTTTACCTTATTTTTCTAGAAGTTTGATGTGCAGCATAAGGTTGTTTATTTGTGTCCATTCTGTTTTCCTGATGTGGAAGTCCACTGCTATAAATTTCTCTCTAAGGATTGCTTTCATTGTATTCCACAAGTTGCAGGTTTTTGTATCTGCATTTTCATTTGATTCTAAATATTGTTGAATTTCTTCTGTGACCCATTGGTTTTTCAGAAGATTTTATTTAATTTCCGTGTGTTTATGAAGTTTTTGCAATTTCTTTTGTCATTAATTTCCAATTTCATTGCACTATGGTGTGATACAATGTATGGGATTGTTATGGTTTGTGCCTGCATGTTCCCCCAAAACCTCATGCAGTCATGGGACAGGCATCTAGAGTTTATCATTGATTAATGGATATGAGTGCTACATCTGCCCCAGAGCAGGTATTTTGCATATAATATAAGGGAGGGAAAGAGATGCTTGCTGCTGTTCCTCTCTTTTGCTCTTGTTGCTTTGCTGTTCTGCCACCATGAACTGTTGTCTTCTGCCATGTGCCACTCTGCCTCAGAACTAGCCAAGTAGGGACTGAAACTTCCACAAACTCTTAAGCTAAATATACTTTTCCTTCCTTCATTTTGGGCTTCAGATATTTTGTCCCAGCAATGAGAGAGAAGAAACCAAGACAGGGATAATTTCAATTCCTTTGCAATTAATGAAGAATGTTTTATGTTCTAGTATATGCTCTATTTTAGAGAATATCCTCTCTACAGCTGAGAAAAATGTGTATTCCAGTGTTATTGGGTAGACTATTCTGAAAAGATCTACTAAGTCCTTTTGTTCACACATTTGGTTTAATTCTGTTATTTATTTCATTATTTTTTGTCTAGTTGATCTATCTCTTTATGACAATGGGGTGTTAAAATCCTCTGTTACACTTGTGTATTTACTCGTTTGATTTTTCATGTCTGTTAAAATTTGTCTTATAAAGCTGGGTGCTCCTTCATTTGGTGAATATGTATATATGCTCATTATCCCTTCCTCTTGCACTTTTACCCTAACAAGACTGTAGTGACCTTCTTTATCTCTTTTGATCATTATTTGTTTGAAGTTCACATTGAAGTTCACATTCTGTTCTGCAAACAGAATAGATACTCTTACCTTTTTGAGTCCTTATCTCATGGAGCATTTTTTTTCCATCCTTTGACATTCAGTATATGAATTTCCTTTTGAGTTAAATGCATTTGTTTTATACAGCATATTGTTGGATTTTGTTCCTTGATCAACTCTGTCATTCTATTTTTGATTGATAAGTTGAGACCATTTACATTAATGGTTATTACTGATATGTGTGGATTTATCTTTGTCATGTTATTTTCCCACTGTTTTGTACTTTGCCGCATTGTTTTTTGCTTACCTTTCTTAGTGCTTCTTTTCTATTGTTGGTCTTGAAATTGTGGTCATTTTTATCTCTTAGTAGAATATCTTTGTTTTCTTCTTAGGGTTGGTTTGGTGGCCATAAATTTCTTCAGCTGATCTTTGTCATGGAAGTATCTTATTCCTCCATCAATTTTCAAAGATAATTTTGCAGGGTACAGCAAGCTGGGTTGGAAGTTATTTTATTTGAGAACCTGAAATATTTCACTCTGAGCTCTTCTTAACTTGATGGTTTGTGTTGCAATGTCTGCTGTGAATCTGATGGATTTTCTTTCATAAGTGATGTTTCTTTGCTCTAACAGCTTTAAATATTCTGTTCTTCTGCTGATTTATACACTCATCTA
>PVLD010037499.1:0-10202 GCA_004027595.1 Dinomys branickii | reverse complement strand
GGCTTTCCCACGTCTCGCCCCGGCAGCCTGGTCCGCCCTACCACATCTCCCCCGGCATCTCAGAGAAATACGCCCAGTTTAAACTTCCCAGCCGAGGTCCCGGCATTCACGCTCGCCAAGTCTGTCTCGAGCTGGTGGTGTTTATTAAGGAGGTTCGCTCCCTTGCTGCTCACCTGGTCGCCATCTTCCCCGGATCGATAAAGTTTAATTTATAAAGTGGGAACAATAAGAGATTCACAGCAATAACTAATAATAAAATACAAAGTTAATGTACAGTTAAGCCTTGGTCTGTCAGTGTTCTGTAATCTCAGAACACATCTCTAAGAAACTTTAACTTGATAAACAAGTGATATCTTACAATATGAGTGGTATGTCATGCTGAGATCATGTGATCACAACTAGTTCTCTCTCCCTCTCTTTCTCTCCTTTGATACACAAGTGCTTTGGATTACAAGTGGATAAGTTATTGTTACAAACTAAGATTTTACTGTACTAGTATAGAAGTAATATAATATAGTCTCTCTCCCTCAAGAGTCAAGAAAAATGTTAGTGTTTCTAGACCATGGTCAACTACCAGCAACTGAAATCTCAGAAAGTGAGACCGAGTGGGTGCTATGGTATCTGCTTTAACAAGATTTCAGCATTTTTTCCAACTTTCTGAGCAAGAGATCTGTGCCATCTTGTCCATCAGGCTCTATAAGTTCTGTCTCTGGCTCTGCTTGCTTCCTCTCACTGTGACAGCCTGTACTGTTCTGCCTGGTCACTTTGTCAAAAGCACCATTTTCTCTTTCACCCACCGACGGTGACTGTGCATGCTCAGCCTTGTGGCAGATACCGAGGAGATGAAAGTGGTCTTCTTGCCCTTGGGTGTGTTAGGGCGATGGACAAATAAGGAAGCAGAGGTCTGTGCTCAGCTGCATAGCTGTAGTGAGGGCTACAAATAGTACAGATCAGATGTGCAGACCACATTAGTAATAACCATCAGTAACTGTCAGCATTCTGCTTGCTTATATCATTAAATTCCTAACGGCTTATTGGGTAGGTCCTGTTAATATTTCTGTCTTACAGCTGCAGAAGCAGAGATTCAGAAGAGCTAAATATTGGACCATGGTGATTTTGCTATTCAGGGGCAGAACCAGGACCTGAGATCAGCTCCTAAGCCTTTTTGCTACTAGGCCTGATTTCATATCATTCATTTTTATCAGTATAATTCTAACCACTGCATTCTTTATCTTTGTTGTTGCAGCCAAGTGTCTCAATTTTTAGCTTCTAAACGGTCAAAGTTGTAATTGCATTTTATCAGTCACCTAATAATTCATCATTTATCACTAAAAATGTGTATTTGCCAAGTGTATTTTCCAGCCTATTATATTATTTGTTATTTATTTATTAAAACAGAGTTTTTGTGTTAGTCATCTCTAAATTGTTTCACCCCACTGTAGAAAATTTGATTTGGCTGTCAAAACTTGTGTTCTCAAAACTACCTGAATGATTTTTTTTCACTAAAATAGATTGCACTGGTTAAAAACGTGCTTTGGGAGGAAACAGACCTGAGTCTGAATCCTGGCTCTCTTGCTGACGAGTTTCTGAAATGTACTCAACTATAGAGCCTAAAGTTCCCCACATGTAAATGAGGATGAAATCAGGACTTTAACACCTTAACTCCTTAGGATCAAATCAAACAATTTTTGTGAACTAATAAAAATAGGACCTATTAAACACTAAAAGATGTTTCAATACTATTATTTTTAGTTCACACATCTAGATTTAAAAATGGATTTGAAACGTTTTCTTCCCTGAAACTATTTCCCCCAGTACAGTAATCTAATTCAAGGGTCTCCAATTTCCAAAATATATACATTATTTCTTGGAAAAGAGAAAAGAAAGAGGGAAGGGAAAAATTATATATATATAATATATATACACACACACACACATAAGATAGCTAAGATAATTGTACTACTAATTTATATTGGTTTATTGAAAGCAAAAGTTAATGTTTATTTGATCAATTTACATGCCTATATCTGATTGCCTGAGTAACTAATTTGAAGATAACAATATGTAATACAACAACCATTGTTCATTTCCTATCACCTTGTTTGAAATTCTGTATCATTTTTTATTGTTTTTGTGCTGTTTTGTTTATGTCTTTGTGTTTGTTAATTTGTTTTTGTTCTTTTCTCTTTGAAATAAAAAAAAAAAAAGGAAAAATAACCCAGAGTGGCACTTGGTGGCCATACATATCTCTGAGAGTCAAGGGATCTATGATGGCTTTCTATAAAAAATCCTATCATGGAAAATCCAAATACCACCCTCATTTTCCTCCTTTCCATTCTAAACTGCCTGCTTTGGGGGTCAAGGGTAAAGAGTTTTAAACTGTCATAAAGCACTCTATAAATGTAAGGAATCATCCCTGCCACTGTTAGCAGGAGATCTCAGTTCTCTCTAACCTTTGCAGTGACCCTTCAGTGTAAAAACACTGAGCAAGTTACAATGGCTCAACTGTTTTTGCTGGTGGGACAGGAAGGAATCAGCTAATCTGAAGGTTTGCTGCCACCATTCTGGCTGTCAGCTGACTACTTCCCTGGCTGCTAAGTGATGGACAAACACATAAAAACTAGACTAGATATTGCATAAAAATGTACTATATACTTACTTTTAAGACAGCTCTGGGGAAAAAGGCCATCATGTGACATTTCATTATGGCTTAGAGAAAAGGAAAGCAGTATTTTTGAATGCAGCATTCCCATGATACCCTAGAAAACACAGATAGCTATGTGGTGTCTTCCCAAAACCAAAATCTTTTTAACAACTCTGGCTGCTGCCACAGCAAGGCTGTGCGTCCTTACCCACTCCTGAGGGTCCTCCTGCAGCAGCAGCAGAAATGCTGCTTCCAGGATAATGACACAGTGAGCACTGAGCTTCTCGCATGGCCCATCATCAGAATCACCAGATGGGTGGCATTTTTCAGCCTGGCGAATGCCTGAAACAAATTGGCTTCCTCAGCTGCATCTGCCAGAGCGATTATGTGCAGAGACAACAAACTGCAGTGAGGAATATGACACTGTTGCTGAGCCCACGACAAGTCATGTTTGGCACATTTCTGTTTTTCTTTAAAGCAACTTGCTGAACTCTGTCTTTCACAAACACAAGCGATGTTGAATAATAAGAGTTATCATTCATCTGTTCACTTCCTTCTCTTAAAAAAATCTCCAAACCAATTCCAAATCCATATGGCCAGGAGATGAAAACATCGACGAAATCAGCTTACTGGGGACATTGTTCAGTGTCTGCTGCACAGTCAAGTGACCTTCAGTCCATGGCAATGTAAGTAACAGCTAATAAGGTTGTAACAATCTCTACTACCAGCCATGCAGAATAATCAGTTAAACATTCTCATCTAAGCAAAGGCATTTGCCTTTTAGTTCAAAATTATAGGTTCATTGCACCTTTTACAGAAAATATCTATCTTCCTCTGATATTAGTCTTTATATATTATATGGTTCTGAGATAGCTGATATTTTCTTACTATACCTAAAAGGCAGATAATGTTTAAACGTTTGGCCAATTGACTAATGTCATTTTTAACACAAATGTCAGGCACCAGCCCATAGGAACCTGAAAGTCAGGGTGTGTTCGCTTTACAACACCAAATCTACTTAGGATGAATATTGGTAGGGGTGAGTGTAGTGTTTTTCTTTTTTAATCCTTTTAAATAATCTTATGGAAAAAAGAACTAAAGCAACAATTGGGTGGAACATCCATGGCTGCCCATTGATGTTTTACTTTGTTTTATTGTAATGTCTTGGTGAATTTTGTGCTCATTAAATTAATGAACTGCCTGCCACAGTGGCTCAGTGTGTGTGACATTCCCAGAATAGGAAGAACCAAGGCCAGGCAACAAGTGCCTTTCTGTAAGTCCTTGCCAGCTCAAGGACAGGATTTGGAATCTGGTGCAGAGAAATCTGTTGGTGATACTTCATGGCTCATTGACACTGGCCCAGTGGGCTTGTTAACAAATTATCTTTCACACCAGTCAAGGCCACAGCTCAAATTCCCCATGGGGAGAGGGCTGTGAGTGGACAGTCCTCTGAGTGTCTGAGAGACTCTGGGAAAGAGTGCACCAAAGCCCCTGGCCCGAAAACCCTGGTGAGCACTCAGCTGCAGTCTCCGAAGACACCGTGATGAGGCAATCACAGTTCCCCTTCGGCTCTCCAGTCAGGCAGAGGTTTGATCCAGGACCAGCACCACAAAAAGTGCATTGTTCACCATGCGCTTAGACAGTGCTTTCCACTAGGGTTCAAGAGAAGTAGACTGACATCACATAGCCCACAAGGCTCTCATAATTTGTTGGAAAGAAAATGTATGCATACATCCAATTATCAGGAAAAAATTACTATAATAATGTCCTAATAGTGCAGGACAGAAAACAAATATAAAAGAAGTTAGCAGAGGGACAGATTGCTGTGGGCCAGAGTTAATATCCCCAGGGCCTCTATTACTCAAATAAGGCTTGGAACTCATCTTTCCCATGATTTTGAGAAATTCCCTTGAAAAGACAGAGAATGACCACTTTCCTGAAACCAAAACAGCTGCAGTCATACACTTCCCCCACCTCACCATGATTACAACAGACTCCTGTGAAAGTCTAACTCTATACTCTTGTTCTTCCTGTGAATGTTAATAATGAAGCCTCAAGTGGGGCCATCATACTGACACAGATGCTTAGTGTCAAAAATCCAAATCACTCAGAGACAAAGGTCATAAACACCTACTCAGTGCCAGGTATGTACAAGAATTTGCAGGAAAAACTATAGGGAATTTGTAGGTAACAAATCCAATCTTTACCTTTGTCTTAGTTACTTTTCTTTCCTTGTTGAAACAAAATACTCAACACCCAAAGTTAAAAGGGGAAAGGTTTATTTAGCTCACAGTTTGTAGAGGTTTTAGTCCATAATTGGCTGGCTCCTAGGCAGCATGGCACATGGCAGAGGGGCCATAGTTCATGGTTGTGGACAACAGCAAAGTCAAGCAAGCAAGAGACTAGACTCTTTCTGTCCCTTATATTGTAGGCAGACTACCTGCCTTAGTGTGTGTGTAGCACTTATACCCTTAATCTTAGCCAGAACTCTGCCAATCAGTGGACTGATGTACTAATCACATACCCTTAATCCCAGCATCACACACTCAGCATCACCACTCTCTGAAAAAGCCCTATGACTGCGTGAGGCTTTGGGAGGACATCTAGACACAAACCATAACAAATTGCAAAGAGTTTGTAACAAAGAAAGGAAAATGGTGACCCTGTAAGAAAGATCCTGGAGCCTCTAAAGGAAGATTTCGTAAAGTCATGATCATTTTCTAAAGGACAATGCCTCCAATTAATTGAGCATAGACAGCATGCCAGGCATTCTGCTCTGGGCCATGCTGGATCAGTGTCTTCAGCCCTCAGACCTCCAGGTGACATAGTCATTACTATCTCTCTCACCCATGAGGACTCCAAGGAAAGCTAATGTGAGGGATCTGTGTAGTACTATATACCAGGTGTGAAAACTGTGCATACTTAGAAGGGCCCATGTGAAGCTTAATGCTCTGCTGTCTCTGTCCAGAAATACCCACTAATTTTATGTTTGAGCCTGTGTCTTGCATTTGAATCCGCTGGATGATGGAGCTCACACATCCACAGAGATGAGTTCATTCCCTCACAGGAGCTGACTGCTCTTACGTTTGCATTTAACGCCAACAGTGACAGTAGAAACAAGACCAGTAACATTTATGCTAATAAGTTAGATTTCTAAATTTGTCCTCACTTGGAAAGAGATTAAGTAGAAAATAGGAAAACACCATTGGAAGCTGTGACAGAGACTACTGAAGGGAGGGAAGGCTTTCTGTTTTAGCAGCACTTTCTCCTTGCCTTTGTACCAAGGACCTGTGATTTTCATCTCCTACAAGGATCCACAAACCAAGCAACCAGCCTGAGCACACACCCGGGAGTTGAGAGGACAGGATTTGAATTGAGTGTGTCTCACCAAAGCCTGTGAGAGTTGGTGAGTGCTCTGCAGGCTCAGGGATGGCTGTGCCACCACCGTAGGCAGAGCGTGTGTGGCTTCAGGAAGGAGAAGGTGGAAGGAGGGCAGTGGGCTGCTGGGGCTGGCTGGGTTCACCTCTCCCAGCTTGGGAGAAAGAACCAATTGTTCAGTTTGCAGGAACTGTGTGAGGCAGTTGTTAACCACAGCCATCAGTAAAGATTAGATTATAAAATTTGTAAGTGAACTGAAAACATTACACTAAAATTTATAACTGTAACTGAAAACATTACACTAAAAACAAAGGTAATAATCACTCAGAATGCAGTACTTCCTACTGTTATGTAGGCACCAAAGTTATGCCTAGTGTTTCTGCATGTTGTAAATAGCAATGGTGGGCTCTTACTATTCAGAGACCTCACGCTGGCAGCTCAGATGGGCCACCGGCAAGTTTTTACAACATGGAAATCAACAAATGCCAAGATCCAGGCCTCTTACTTCCCCACCAGAGAGCCTGCTGCTGAATACCAAGCAGCGCACCCCTGAGAAGCTGCCTGAAATGCATCCTAAAGAACACACAGTGGGTAAGTGGGCTTTAAAAGACAACTCAAACAGAGTAGAAAAGTGATGGCCTTGTTGGGAAGGGGAGACATTCTGGCTGGGGAAGGGGCTGACGAGACGATGAAGGGCACCTCGGTTACTGTGCAGTGATGTGCCAGGAGAGGTGGCACTGGGGAGCCAATAAGTGCTCTGAGTGTGGGTTTCTTAATGCAACCTGCGCCCTAAGTGGCTATGGGGTCATAATAAATATCTGGGGCATTATCTAGGACTTCAGGGAAGCTTAGCTGCACATTCCTCACTATTGGGGGAGATTCTCAGTAAGTGTCACCCGGTGTTGGCTCATGGACCCACCCGACTTGCTGAATACAGCTGTGATTCGAGTGACTTCTCAGTGAGACAGTGACCAAGCCACGGGATCTTTCAGAGCAAGGCCCCAAATCCATGCATCCAGGAGCTGCAGTTTTGCTAGATATACTTCTATGCCATTGTGCAAACATTCTGTAACCTTGAATGTTTTCAGTTCACTTACAAATTTTCATAACCTAAAAAAAAAATTGAAAAGAAATTGAAAAGAAAGGGGATAAACAATTCCTCAAGTAAACTACCCCCAAGGAAAGTCTTCCTGGCCAGCATGAAAAACTAAACAGATCTCAGTGTTCTCTGTTCAGTTTTGCGTGTAACAGCCAAGTTTACTTTGCTCTCCATGAACAAATGAATTGAGGAGAATTAACTTAGTGAAAGGAGATGGAAACACTAGGCCCACTGAGATTAAGATCTTGTGCCCAAAGCCCCAAATGTCTTGAAGCTCATCTGGAACTGAGCAGTGAGGCTGCCAGCCGTAGAACCAAGATTCAGGGAGAGTGGTTTCCGGGATTCAGGGCTGGGGCCATGTTTTCCCTGAGGCTCAGCAGGCCACAGGGAGGGGCTGCAGCAAACAATAAATGCTGACAAGTCCAAGCATAATGTGTGCATGGTCTTTGTTTTGCTTTATCAAAATGAAGGATTCCAAGTAAAATGGAGGCCACAAAGGACACCTCTGTCCAAGCACTGTATCAGTGATGCCAAAGGAAGGAGGCAGAGGCCCAGGAAAATGCTCAACTCATAAAGCGAGTGTGAAATTAATCCCAAATACATCCAGCTGCCAAGAAGGGCTGTAAAACTGGTTACAGGAAAGCAGCAGCAGCAGGACTGCAGCAGACATGAATCAGGATGTACAAACATCGACCCCTCTGATTTCTTCACCTAAGCTCACCGTCCACCCTGCCTCCAGAGCCCATGAGCAGCATGTGGGGCCCCCCACGCTGGAGTTTAGCGTCCCCAGCTGAGTCTTGACTGGGAGCCAGTGCTATGCGCTGGGCTGTCACATTGAATTGTCATGTGGCCCACAGACAGTCCTTTGTCACAAGAAGTGTTGGTCCCTCTGCCCTCAATTCCTGAAACTTGCAGCCACCGGAGCACAGTGGCAGTGATCAGCAAGGAGGGCAGAGTGGGGCTGGGATTCTAGTCCTGTGTTCCAATTTCCCATCGAGTGCCCTTTCTTCTGTACAGACACACAGTGTGTACAGGAGGCCCCGAAATCAAGCCAACAATTTTTATCCAAATCATCCAAGAAAGGCTATACTTTCAGGGATCATTTCTATAGTATGTTACTAAATCATACAAGATACTATGGAAAAGCACTAGTCATGTATTACATCCACCATAAGCATAAATACTTAAGTTTTTCCATTATTGAGGCTCTTAACATGAGACTGAGCTGGTTGGTTTCTGCCCAAAGTCACAGTGTAAATTGTAAAGATGGGAAGTTAATATGCTAAGATTTTTCTCTGAAAAAGAATTTTATCATATTATATATTGCTAAAAAATGTGAAGATTTTTTGGATCAGTTATTTTCTTAGCCTGCTCCTTTACTTTCTTTTAATGGATGACCATTTTTTTAAATAAATTTCACATTACAATGATTTCATTGTTCAGCAAGATGATATTCTAAATTGCCAACATTTATTGAGAGCTTCTAGGATCCAGTCACAGTGTGCTAAAGGCTTTATAGGGATTATCCCATTTCCTTCTCACAAGTATCCTATGCATTATTGGCCCTCATTTTAAAAAGTAAGCAAAGGGTCAAACAGCAAGCACAGAGCCAGCGTTCACCCTCAAACAGTCTGACCCCAGAAATGCCACATGAAGCACTGCCTGCATTGATTTCTGCCTGCATATCTGCCCCATCCCAGGCAATCCATAGGACCAGTCCTATCAGAAATTTTCTAATGGAGCTCAGAGCCATGGAGGTCTTGGCTTTGCTGTCCTCTGATACCCGCACAATCTAGAACAGGTGCATTTTACTCAAAGGCAGGCATGGATGTGCAAGTTATGGGATGGGGCAGCTATGGAAGGATGAGCTCACAGCTCCTTAGGGAAGAGGCAGTGTGCAGCCGGGAAGCTTGGGACCCTTTGTGTGGTGCTGAAGGACCCCATAGATATAACACAATAAGCTTCCATTCAATAGACTTTGTTGATTTTTTCTTTGCCTAATTCCTAGGATTATGAGAATTAGATGAGGCAAAAAAATAGGCAATAACAAGTGCTCACAAAGATATAGAGAAATTGGAATCCTCATTTTTTTGCTGGAAGATGTGTAATATGAAACAGTCACTTTTGGAAAGAGTCTGCATTTTCTCAAAAAACTACAGGGTTAACACTTGATCCAACAGCAAGTCCACTTCTAGGTATGTGGTCAAAAGAAAAGAAAATATGTTTATTTGAAAACTTGTTCATGAATTGTGTCAGTTAGCTTTCTGTTATTCTAACATTGGCATGAGACAATCAACTTATAAAAGAAGGTTTACTTTGATTCATAGCTTGGGAAGTTCCAGTCCATGATCAGCTGGCCTGTTGCTCAGGACCTGTGACACACATTGTGGCAGTGGTACTTGTTACACCAAGGGCATTCTGCTAAATGGCAGCAAGCACAAAATGGGAAGAAAAGGGCCCAGGTCCCATTCTGCCTTTCGGGCACGTTCCCAGGACCCTGAAGACTTCCACTAGGCTCCACCTCCTGAAAGTTCCCACCATGTCCCCATACCTGTCACAGCAAACTGGGGACCGAGCCTCCAACACATGGGCCTTCAGGGCACAATCCAGGTCCAAACTACATGGATGTTGAAGCAGCATGAGTTATAATAGCCAAGAGCCAGAACAACTCAAACATCCAACATGTGATGAATGGATACAAGGAATGTGGCATCTCTACATAATGGAAGGCATTATTCAGCCATAAAAGAAAGGAAGGCTTTGTCTACTCTACAGCATGGACAAGTCCTGAAAGCATGCTGTATGAATGGACACACCTCACAGAGGACCATGTGCCGTACAAATCCCTTTATGTGAAATGTGCAGAATAGGCAAATCTATGAGAAAGAAAGAGTATTAGAAAGTGTTTAGGGCTGGGGGGCGGTGGGTGGGTAGGAGGAGGTAAGCAGTGACATCTAATGTGTGTGGGGTTTCTTTTAGCTAGAATGAGAGATTAGAAAGTTAAATTGGGGGCTGGGGATATAGCTCAGTGGAATAAGCGCTTGCCTAGCAAGCGCAGGGTCCTGAGTTCGATCCCCAGTA
>PVLD010037498.1:0-10226 GCA_004027595.1 Dinomys branickii | reverse complement strand
ACCGGCACGGCCTCGCGCAGGCACCGTCGAGTCTGAGCCTCCGCTCGGGGAGGTGCAGCAGCTCCGCCCGGTCCTCCGAAAGTTTTCCAGCGCCGAAGGCCGCGCTGCAGGTACGGAGGGCTGCGCGCTCTTCTGGGAGGGGGGTGCAGCCCGCCACACCCGGCCGCGGGCGCCCCGGGCTTGGAGCTCGCCCCTGAGACTCGGGCGATGCCACCGGGGAACCGGAGTGCCTAGTTTTGACGGGATGGAATTGTTTTGTGTTTCTGCGTGGCCGCTTCTCTATAGTTTTATTTCTGGAAGACTGTAGAGACTCCCAGAGGCTTTTCTTGAAATAATTCCCTTCGGCCCCAACCCATGCCTCCTCTGGGCCCAGGGAACAGGTGCATTAGGTGTGTAAGAGGGAGAAATGCTTGGGTCTTTGTCCCCTGCCTCAGCTAATGAGCCTTTAACTTGAATAAAGAACAGAATCAGACGCATTTGGGCCGGCTAGGCTTGCGCTTTAAGATTGCTTTAAAAAATCATGTGTGTAAGTTTACCCTGTGAGAAATTTTACTAGCTTTCCTGGGGACTCGTGAATTCCTGCTGACGGTGTTGCAGGATATGGCCTATGTTCAAAAACCGAGACACAATGGGTGTATTTTAGGGAATATTGTGTGTAGGCCGAAGTGAGAGTTTAATGGGAAATCTAAAAAAAACTCCATCAGTTCCATTTTAGTGAGTAAGGCAGAAGATGAAAAGCGATTTATTCGGTTGTTATTATTCATATGTTTGAAGTGTAGGTTTCAGTTATTTCATGAAATTCTTCCTGCATTTACTCAAACAAGCTCGTGTTGTATGCAAGGCACCGTGCCAGGCACACAAAGAATGCTAGGTGCTTTTTGCTCGGGTAGAGCGCTGCTTTTATTCCAGTAAATGCTTAGTGTAGAGGACTGGGACCTGGTTCCTCCGTGTGGAGTTACTACCATGTGCTGTGCTGGGTGCTGGGATTAGAATGGTACCCAGGGCGGCTTCAGGCCCCTTATGTATTGGGGAAGGCAGAAACAAATCACCTCACCCAGCTAATCACAGACTACAGTGTACGTCAAGTCGCCCTCCTCTGTGGACATCCTCTGAGGGACGATGCAGGCGTGAAGGTCCCTGCTGCTTCTCCCCAGACCTGCTGCTGTGCCTCTTATACATGCTTGGACAGCCAAACAAAGCTTTCCTGTATTGATTTAGCTATGGGATTATTGATTGATTGCATTTTTTTCTAAGACAGAGTCTGGAGCTTGTGATCCTCCTCAGTTCCCCAGAGTGCCGGCATTGCAGGCGTAGCCAGCGTGCTTGCTTTTGGAGGGCCATGGAACTTAAGGGTGCTCTTCCTGGACTCCGTGGTCTCTCTTCTGTGTCACATGTTAGGGAGCCTTGGCTGAATCCCAGGTTCAAACTCACAGCTGTGCTCCCCACTCCGTGCCCTGCTTTTGTGACTTCTTTGGCGTCCCTGTCACACTCAGGCTGCCTGAGGGACACTTGTTCCCCCAATAGATCGCACACTTCTGCAGAGTTCACCAAGCCGAAACCTTTAGAATCTGCAACGGTGCCTGGCCGGTGCTTAGCAGGTGCTGAATGACTGTCATGAAGGGAGGGATGAGAACCATGGAGTGCGGAAACCTTGAGTAGTCGGTGGCCCTCCTTGTGCGGGGCCACCAAAGGCCTCTCTCTACTGCTGGCAGTGAGCCAGGCATGGTGGCGCGCACCTGGAATCTCAGCACTTGGGAGGCTGAGGCAGGAGGATGGAGAATTCGAGCGAGGCCAAGGCCATCCTGGACTACACAGTGAGACCTGGTCTCAGAGAATGAGAAGATGCTGGGGCTTGAAGGTGAGAAGGAACTGGCTGTGTTGTTTGGCTGAGACCGGAGAAGAGGCAGGTTGTGGAAGGCAGAGGACGTGATGCCCAGGGCGTGAGGCCGTTTGTGGATCTGTTAGATAGAAGGTCGCTGGGGCTGAGCACTGTCAGCAGGGCAGGACAGAGCTCAGTGGGAGCAAGGATGTCAGGCTGTGCAGGCCCTCGTGACGGACACTCACACTGACCCGCGTGTACACGTGCCAGCCCTGTGGTAGGGTTTGAAGCACTGGGCATCGGGACCACAGTATCCTTTTGAGGTTATCTAGCTGGTAAATGGCAGCCTTGGACAGCACACCCGGCTGACTGCCCCGAGGCGTCTATGTTTGACCACTCTGCTGAGACTGGAAGCCACAGTGCCCATCCTGATGGAGCGGTCAGTCCAGGGAGAAGGCTTCGAGCCGTGGCCGGTGCCTGGCCCTGGAGGAAGCTGTTACTCCTGCACTGGGAGAAGGGCCCCTCTTGCTGCCCACGAGTGAGATGGGCCATTTTGGAAATGACCAAGTGTTTCCCCTCATCGTCACCAGGAAATACTACAGTTTTAGATGCCCCTTAATTAAGAAATAGTGCCTGAGTTAAATGCAATAGCTTATTTTTCAAAGCGTCACCATTTCCTTTAACAAAATAAAAACCAGAACAATCAAAAGACTTGTTTCCGTATATATTAATGACTCGTGATCAAGGCCTCTTCTCTCCTTTCACTGAATAAAGGGTTACCTGTGGGACAGTGTAACATCACGCATGTTGAAAGTGTTTCATTTGAGCTGGGAACCTATCTTGGTGCTAGAGCACTTGCCCAGTGGTGTGCAGGGCCGTGGTTTCAGTCCCCAGCAGCGGAAAAGAAATGCGTGATTCTAAGTTATCCTTAGGATCCTCCAACGCAGCCTCCGAGGTGCTGGGATTTTATGTGTGCTTACCCTGCCAAGCTCAGACTTTACTCTCATTTGTTGTTTATTTTGTTTGCTTGTTCGTTTTGAGACAGGGTCTCCCTATATAGTTCAGACCAGCTTTGAACTCACTCTGAAGGTCAGGCTGGCTTAGAACTTGCAGGGATCCTCTTGCCTTAGCCTCCCAAGTACTGGGAGTATGGGCGTGTGCCACCATGCCTGGCAGACTTTACTTTTTTGGAAAGATGTGATAATGTGCAGCCTAAAGGATTGGGCTTTAAAAGGCATCGCATCTTACCCAGCATGACAATTTTTGCCTGTTAATTGAAACATTTGGACATTTGAAGCAATTTGATAAGGTTAGGGTTGAATCTGTTGTTTTCTATTTTTCTTTATCTGCTCTTGTTTCTTTTTCTTTTAGTTCATTTTTTTTATGATTCTATTTTATATCCCTCCTTTTGATTTGTTAGCTATCACTGTTTTATTATATGAGTAATTGTTTTGATGTATCATAGGTTACCTGCAAGTGGCACACCACTTCACGCACAGTGGGAACCGCATCATAGCATACGTCAGTTTCCCTTGACTTTTGTGTTGTCGTGTACTTTACTTTTCATCTACTCTAAAACCTTGTGTCCCCTCATTATTATTTTTGAGTAGTTAATTATCTTTTTTCTTTTTTTTTTTCTTGAGATTGGGTCTTGCTATGTAGTCAGTGAAGGCTGGCCTTGATTGAACTCTCTGTGATCCTCCTGCCTCAGCCTCCTGAATGCTCGGATTATAGGTGTGCACCACCCTGCCTGGCAGTTAATTATCTTTTAATAAGATAATTTAAAAATTACATACTTAACCTGCACAACTATGTTGGTTAGATTATTAAAGGAAAAAAGAATTCATATTTAGTTTATTGGATTCCTATGTATGTTCTAGCTTGTACAGTTAACCTTGAAGGAAATGAAATCCAGAAATTAATATAGTTCATTTTCTTGAGTTAAATCTGCTGAATTGACATACAGCAAGTGATTATTGCACTAGGAAGATCTTTCAGGGTACTTGAATGTTAGATGAGCAGACTCTGAGCTGGAGTGCTGTCCACACAGGCTGGGCGCTGGGTGCTGGGTGCTGGGTGCTGGGTATCCAGCTTCTGTGTTGAAAGGTGACTGAGGAGAGGCGATCAGTCCACGTTGACATTTCCAGACCTGAGAGGCCCCGGGAGCTGAGTTTGCAAGCCTCGCCCACTCTTGATGGTCAGTTGAAGGCACTTGTGTGTAGCTCCTTAGACCTGAGAAATACACAGGAGCATAGCAAGCCTCCAGCTTGTCCTTAACCATGTCTGCGTTTGATTAGAAACTGCAGTTGGAGAAGCAGTTCTGGGTCCCTCTAAAGTATGCAGCTACTTGTCTTGGACCCATAGAACTTTCAGTCTTCCTGTAGGCACCACCAGTGTGTGCAGCTCGCTAGCGGGGAGCAGCTGCTGTCTGTCTGAGAGTGAGTGGACCTCTGCTCAGCTAGTCGGTCGCATCAGTGTGCTCGGGAACCCTGTGTGGATCTAGGCTGGTCACGTGGTGACCTCGGTGTCCCTCACCCTTCGCCGGTCCCCTGGCAGGAGAAAGACCTCCAGCAGAGGACTGCACAGGGCTGGAGGAGGCAGTGAGAGCATGGCTCTGGCTGTGACCCGCGCGGCCCAGCTGGAGATGGAGAACCCTGGCCTGGCGGGGCAGCTGTCTCTGCCACCCCTTTGGAGCAGTTCTGATGTCCAACAGGTGAGATGTCTCTGAGATTCCTCCCCAGCCCCTGAAATCTCTGCATGTGGCAGGAATATAGCGTTGGTGTGGAGCTGGTCAGTGCTCATAAAAATATTAATTGCAACATAAGTGAAACAGATTCTGCCTGATAAAGTTGTGTGTGGCACTGGAGCAAAAGGAAATCGGATTTAAAACATTTTATTATGAAGAATTTCAAATATATTCCAAAGCAGAGATAATTATAAAGTGAACTCTTGCATAAGCATTACTCGGTGCCAGCCATTGTCAGATCCTGCCGGTCTGGTTTTATCTATACCCTCGCTAGTCCTTTATGCTTAATTACTTTGAAGTGAATTTCATATAGCATTTCACCCATAAAAAATTGGACTTTGAATTATCTGCAGTATTATGGTGCCAGATACAAATTTTAAACTGAATTGCATCAATTATAGATAAAATTTGTTAAGAGCTCATTTATATAAAAGATGGGTTAAAAAATAGGTAAAGCAAAACAACTAGTGTGGACACACACAAGTATACATCTGTTCCTGTGGTATGAAAGGCTAATGCCTCGAACTCACAACAATCCTCTTGCCTCAGCCTCCCAAGTGCTGCCTGTGGTGGCGCTCGCCTGTAATCCCAGCACTCGGGAGGCTGAGGCAGGAGGATCCTTGCAAGTTCAAGGCCAGCCTGGGCTACAAAATGAGCTCAAGGCCAGCCTGAACTGCGTAGAGAGACCCTGTCTCAAAAAGACTTAAAAGGCGTTAAAAATAAGTATACTTGTTCCTGTGGTGGATATGTACACTCACCATCATGTTATGTTTTATACTTCCAATATTCCACAATAGTGAGAAAGAGATACATATCTATGCCCTGCTAAACAATGCAGCTACTGTACTTGAGGGAAAATTTTAGTTTGCAAAGCAAGTTTTGGGGAGGGGGAAAGGGTAGGTGTTAACAAGGTTTGAAGAATTTTGTGCAGTTTTACGTGTAACTTTAAGAATTGTTTTTCACAGTTGCATGGTCTCCTTTGAAGAAGAGGCATATAGCCTGTCAGGATGCATAATTTTATGGATTTTAGAGGTCCCGGGTGGGGAAGGTGGCTTGTTGGTAGAGTGTGTGCTCAGTGTCAGCTGCAGAACAACAGCAAAAATCTGCTCACCTTAGTATACCAGTTTTTTTCCCCTCCAAAGTTTTTTTTTTTTTTTTTTTTTTTTTTTTATCGTCTGAGAGTCTCGATATGCAGTCTAGGCTGTCCTTGAGCTCACTTTGTCAAAGCGATCCTCCTGCCTCAGCCTCCTGAGTACTGGGATTACAGGTGTGCACCATGACTCCCAGCTTTTTACTTCAATATTAAAGGTAACATTTTGCCTGGGATGGGGCTATAAGATGCATATGTTTGGAGGGAGAGGGTAGAATTGATTCACACTATTTTCTCATGCTTTGGTGGAGCACAAATGTCATATCCTGAGGAAACATTGACTACGTCACTTGTGATGATCTTCGTGCTTAGCTACGTCTGTGTGATCCATGAATATGTAATACCAGCTGGATGTGGTGGCAAACACTTGGGAGGCTGAGGCAGGAGTATTGTCATGAATTTCAGGCCAGACTGGGTAACATAAGCAAGTTCAAGGCCAGCCTGCACTACATAGTGAGACCCTTTCTTAACAAAACAAAACAAAACAAAAGTCATACTATTGGGGTTATTGTATTTTCATTTAAAAGTGCAGATTCCTTGGGAGGAATTTTTGTCTTTTTTTGGCCTTTTTGAGACAGGGTCTTTCTATGCAGTTCAGGCTGGCCTTGAGCTCACTTTGTAGCCCAGGCTGGCCTTGAACTCTCAACAATCCTCCTGCCTCAGCCTCCCAAGTGCTGGGATAACAGATGTGTGCCACCATGCCCGGCAGAATTTTTGTCTTGAGTATAAATTTTTTAAAAAAGTATAAACTTCAGCAAAATAGAAAAAGCTATTCAAGTTCATTCTTTGAATTTCTTCCCTCAAAAATCCTCAAAAAGCCACAATTCAGAAGTCTCAGTTCTATGGTACACCACAACCAACACATTGTAACCAATGAAGGATGGGATTATTTGATAGGGCAATGTGTGCTAGAACTTTTAATTCAAAAATTTGAGCTGGGGGGACCAGGCTTGGTAGCATATATCTGTAATCCCAGCACTTGGGAAGCTGAGGCAGGAGGATCATTGCGAGTTTGAGGCTAGCCTGGGTTACAAAGTAAGTTCAAGACCGGCCTGAACTGCACAGTGAAACCCTGTCTCCGAAACACCAAAAAAAAAAAAAAAAAAAAAAAAAATTGAGGCAGTGATTTAGAAAGAAAAAAAGAATGACTATTCTAAATTTTGTTTATTGAAAAGTTGAGCATGCGTGTTATTTACGACTAGGATTGAACCTTAAGGGCTGCAAGTGTGCTGGGCAGTGCTCTACCACCGAGCTGCACCGCCAGCCAAAGCTTGTGTGTTATTCCTTGCACCTTTACGCTGGCGATGAAAACACTACTGCGGTATGCTTGGGAAAACAGCCTTCATAGTTACTCGGGGTGACAGGCAGTAAGCATTCAATTCTGCCTCTCCCTTCCCTGTTAAGAGGTCTTTGTGTAAGAGTGTTGCCTTAGTAGTGTCTGCTTCCTTTTCATTGTAGGAAGGGTCAGCTTTGTTGGATCATGGTTGATTTTATATAAGTATCTCACCCACAACTGGTTATATCTCCTCGAGGCCTGGAAGGAGAGTGACCGCGGTGTTTCTAAGCCAGGCTGATGATTTAGCTACAGGCTCCTGGTGGTGATGTTGGGAGCCACAGAGAAACGCTCACTCCTTCCTGCCGGTGACTCACCCGCCACCTCGCATTTGGCCGTGTTTTCTTAGCAACGGCCGCTGAGCTCAGGTCTGAGCAGGGCGAGTGAGTGTGTTTTGAGAGGAGCCAGCGTGTTCGTTCACGTTCCAAGCGCCTGGTACTTTGCGCACTTACCGCCCATGGGTACCGCGCTGAGTGAAGGGCGGGGTGCTTTTCCTGCCCGTCTTCTGAAGCCCTTTTCTTCTGATTTTTCCTGGGGGCCTGGGGGCGGGACAGGAAAGGGGAGAAGTAGTGAATCCGGGCGCCCGGTCCGCCTCTTGGCGCCCCTGGGCTGGAGAAGAACCCACATGGGCTCTGAGAGCTGACAGGGTCTCTTCCTTACCTGGTCCTGTTAGAGAAAAAGTGAGTGGTAAGCCACGTGTGGTGGCGCATGCCTGCAACCCCAGCACTCCCAGGGAGGCTGAGGCAGGAGGATCTCTGCAAGTTCAAGGCCAGCCTGGGCTACATAGAGAGTTCAAGGCTGGCCTGAACTAGAGTGAGACCCTGTCTCAAAGAACAAACAAAAAAAACCAAATGTGAATTGTGGAAACGTTCGCAGTATCGTGCAGTATTAAAGCACGGGGTCTGAGGTCGGCCTTTGCTTGGCTCAAATTCCAGCACTGTCACATGTTGTCGTATTACTCGGGGCAACTTACAGTAACCTCAGAGTGAAAGGCAGGCCACATGCCACGAGCCTTAGCAGGCATCTGTGGCGTCACTGTGACTCAGGTAATGCGGAGGCAGTTAGTTCCTGAGCTCCGTTCTGGAGCACGGTGCCCAAAGGCCAAGGGCCAGAACTGAGGGTCTCCAGTCCTTCGCACCCGGGACCTCACCACCAGGGAGGGTCTGTGGGTGGAGAGCACCTGGAGGGCGGGTGATGCAGGAAGGCAGCTCGCCCTGGAGCTCATTTGAGCTGAGTGTGGGTGGCTGGGCCTCAGGATCTGATGTGGCAGAGTGGTGGGAGAGGAGGTGGAGGGAAGGTCGGGCTGGGTCTCCGAGGGCTCTGGGTGCAAGAGTGTTCGGTTTGTTCGCATGGTGGGGGCGGGGCAGGTGCAAGCTTTCAGCTCTAGTTTATAGAAAGGTTCTGAGAGATGCGCAGTGATACTCTGTGGTGATGCCAGGGCTATCACCAAGTCTACTGCAGTCATGGGCAGTGGAGCACCATGCTGGGGGGCAGGAGCCACAAGGCTTTTTTTTCTTGAGACGGGCTCAGTATGTAGCTCAGCTGGCCTTAAACTCACTGTGTGGCCCAGACTGCCCTCGTCCTCCTCACTGCGATCCTCCTGCCTCAGCCTCCCAAGTGTTGGGATTATAGGCATGCACCACCACGCCTGGCAAGAATGTGGTTCATTAACAGTTCACTGAAAAAAGAAAAATTGATAGTAATATGTAGTTCTCAACTGTATATGTAAGAGGGTTTTTTTTTTTTTGTATTCTACTGTCTTCAGTTCCTTTATTATGGGTTTGATATGGTTTTCCTTGGCCACGTAAGTTTCAAGAATAACATGGCACGTACAACTCACAATGGGAAAAAAGTTGGCTTCTGTTTGAAAAGTGTGCTCAGCACTTGGACTTGCCATATCAGTCTACAGATTTGGTGCTCTGCTAGTTACACTCTGAGGAGTGAGTTAGTGCCGCGCGTTAGGCCTGCTGTGATGTGCGGGGAGAGAACTCTGTAGAAAGGTGCTGGCCAGTGGGGGAAAGACGGTCCCCTCTTGCTAACATAGTTTTGCTTGAGGGTCAGTGGTGACAGCTTGGAAGCCAGGAGGGTTTACACTGACAGAGCAGAAGTCAGATGGACTTCGTATCATTTTCCATCCTTGTCCTGATTGGAGGTGTGTCTCCAGGTTTGTATTACCACAGTGTGTACCCAGACGTGTTTGTCTCAAACAAACGGTTCGGGTAGGAAGGAGTTAGAGCTCCGCTACTGTTGTGACTGAAGCCTGTCTAGGCACTGCAAATATTTATCTGCCAGTTTTGACAGACTGGGGCCCTCTTGGTCCTTTTGTCATTGCTGTTTTGAGACAGGGTCTCGCTATGCATTTCAGGCTGGCTTCAAACTTGCAAGGATCCTCCTGCCTCAGCCTCCCGAGTGCTGGGATTATAGGCGTGTGTGCCACCATGCCTGGCTTTATTTCTCAAGTTCTAATAACATTCCTTTCCTTTTAGAGCCCTCTCTGTCTCTCAGTTGCCTATCTTTCTTTTTTTTTTTTTCTCTCAGTATTTCCAAACTCTTGGACACTTCAAAGTAATTAGTCAAAGTATGTAGAGCTTGAACTTTCTCACCTAGGTGTTTGGTATCAGAGTTTATGACCGAGTTTTCATGAGAGCCAGTTCTGGTGGGAAAACATGGGCTTTAACCTCCCGCAGCGCTCTTGGATGCCTTTGGGATCAGCGAGTACCCTCTGTCAGAGTGCAGAGACCTCGGGTTTCTCGTTTGTGGCTGAACCGGTTCTGCTGGTTAATTTATGATACAGGTTTGCCAGTGAACTGCAACAATAGGCAAAACATATTTGTTTCTTCCTTGCGCTTTCTCCTTTGCAAAAGAGATGGAGGGCAGAGCAGAGCTGAGAGTGGACAGGACCCCCGCGCCAGCTTAGTGTGACCACTGGGTTAATCTGTTTACTTCCTACGGTGAACGCTCCTATAGTAATACAACCTGTAGTAAAATTCTCTACAGAACTGTAGGATGCATGACTGTAGCGAGAGAGTGGCTTCTGACTCTGAAATGCCTGTGTTCAACCAAGTTTTGCTGAAAGCTTATTTCCCTCATTGGGGTAGATTTGTTTTGTTTTGTTTTGGAGACAGGATCTTACTATGTAGCCCAGGCTGTCCTTGAACTGTCTGTGATCTTCCTGCCT
>PVLD010037497.1:0-10207 GCA_004027595.1 Dinomys branickii | reverse complement strand
AAAATTCATATGAAGTACAAAAATTATATATACATATACTATACATATATACACTTTATTTTTTATTTTTAAAGTAAAAGAACAAAAACACTCACAAACATATACACAGTAACACAAGAACAGTACAAAAATTGAACTACAGGTGGCAGGGGATCGACAATGATTGTTGTATTACACGTTGGTAGCTTCAAAGTGCATATATACACTTTAAATTCATTGTAAAAATATATATACATAATCAAAATAGATATAATTATTTTAAAAGCACTACTAGCTAGTAGTAGCAAAAATGGAAGCAAAATCAATTTCTATTAAAGACAAATTGGCCAAATACATTTTGATATGTCTGAGCAATTGAACACTATAGAGCAGGTAAAAATAATCAAGTAGATTTATATACACTGATATGGAAAGACATGTATGATATACCATTCACTGAAAGAGGCAATTTATCAAATAGTCTACTGTATGTAGTATTCCTTCATATATGTTTTTTAAAAGGAAAATACTAGTATGTGTGTATGTGTATGTCTGTCTGTGTGCATAGCGTTATTGCTGTTCACAGAGCTGCACAATTCTAGAGGAGATCATTCACATCCTATCACATGACAGTCTGTGATACTCTCTGAAACACAAGTGTTCATTTGTATGTGCATATAAACTTGTATGCTTGTGTGTACATGTGTGTATGCATATGCTCATACACAGAATAATGCTTGTGTGCAGTATATATATATATTTGCACATGCACAAGAAATGATTGAGATAATTCTAACCCACTATCCAGGGTTTTTAGGGGGAATGTGACTTGGGAGACTCTATGTGTGTGTGTCTATGTGTCTGCGCATCTGTGTGTTGTGTTGGTGATGGTCATGATACTTTTTCATGCTATTTAAACTTTTACAAGGCTGGGTTGCTTTCATGTGAAAATCATTGTAATATGTATGTATCTTAAGCAGAGAATCTTCAGTAAAATGAACAGTGCTGACTCTGAGTGGTCATGATAATTGTGATGCAGCACAATATGCTCTGTTCTACCAGTACTTCTTTAATAAGCCAGACCAATCCCCTTTTCTTGTGTTGTTCATTTTGTAAAACTTGGAAAGAACCACATACACTTGAGGATGCACACACCCTCAAAAGATTGTCCAGGCGAGACCTTTGCTCTCAGATTGATAAGAGATTTAAATGTTCCAGGAAAAAATCATTGTTTATTAGGTAAATTTTTTATTTTATTTTATTTTTTGGTACTGGGTATCAAACTCAGGACCTTGTGCTTGCCAGGCAGGCACTTGTGCCACTGAGCTATATCCCCAGCCCCTTTATCAGGTAAATGTTAAAAATCTTCTTTGGGAAATACTAATTATCTGTATTTAATGACTATTTTCATTCTTGATTAGTTAAAATATCTGTAGAAATAAAAATTAATTTAAGAAATAATTATTGTGTATTATGAAATTACTCTTATACATTTATATGCTTTTCACAGTTTAAACCTCATTGTAACCCTGTACAACTGACAGATGAGGAAACTGATGCTCAAGAAGATGTGTACACACAGCCAAAATGAGGAGAGGGAAGGAACTAACATTAAATGAATACCTACTATGCACTAGTTACAGTGTATAACTTCCTTCATCTTTCCTTCACCATATATAGTTGTTATTTTTCCTATGTTACAGATAAAGAAGCTGAGTCCATGAGAGGTTGAGTGATTTCCCCCTGGGATCGCACAGCTTGAAGTTGGGCAGAGCCAGAATTCCAAACTAGCTCCTTCCTTTCTGTGGGAACTGTTTTCTCTGGGAGCCTACTTGGATCTCTGCAACTTGTCCCTGGTGGGCCTTGCATTCCCCTGATGTATCCCTGCAATTTAAAGATGCTTACTTTTTAGTTTTTGCAGACTACCAAATCCTGCACTTGAAGACCTCAAAAGTTCTGCTCTCAGCTCGTGTGGGCAGCAATGGATGCAAACATAGAGTAGTTCTAACATTTAATTAACAAAAGAGAAGAGCAGTACTATTTCAGACGTATTCTTCAGGAGGTAGTTGGCGGGGGGGGGGGAAGAGAGATGCCATTTATTTTTGTGGTAATTACAGATTTTGGTAAAAACACTGACCACATAGGAATATCCATGTCTGAATGATTGGTGATGGGGCAGTGGCAGGGGTTGCGGGGGCATGAGGGCTGCTTGTTCAGTAGGTCTAGAGTTTTGATTTTGCAAGATAAAAAAATTCTGGAGGTGCTATATAACAGTGTGCATTTACTTAGCACTACTGAACTCCCCACTTAAAAATGGTAAATTTTATATTGTTTTCTATTGCAGTTCAAAGTTGAAAACAAATCCTATTAGAGAGTTCTTAGAGCTTTTATCACAATATCCAAGAAAGAAAACAAGGAGTGAAATGATGAAAATGTTTTCTTCACCCTAACTGTAAATGTAGCCAGTGTAGACCTGGAATCTTCAGATTGTAGACCTGACTCTGTCATGCTCATGACGGGGTGAAGGATCCAGCCACAGAGCTCACGGTAATAGCAAGGAATGAGGGGGCTGACCATTTCCTGCAATCTATTTGTGAACCAATTCCCAGGACCTGAGCCCTTAAGGATTCTCTGAAGAACTGTTAATTTCAGAAACATTTATGTGTCAGCTATATTTGGCCACACCATTAGATGGTACAAAAACTTAGTTTTCTGGTAATGATTTTGTCCTGCTGTGAAGGTTGATGATAGAGTATTTAATGTGGGATACTCTCGCTATAATCTTTATGAAATTAGAAAGTGAAACACATTGGAGTAACAGCTGGAAAAATAGCATCATGTTCTCATTTTTGTTGTTAGTTTGCTCCCAGCTTGCATTTCAGAAAGACAGTTTAGACCCATTTTCAAAATTTCCCAACTCTTTGGCTGGATTTTGTGTCCCAGGTATAGTTGCAGTGGTGACATGCCAATTCTAACTGGTTTAGTCCCTTTAACTTCCAGAATTATGGAAATTATAGTAAAAAAAATCTCCAGTTTTAGATTAAAAGAGATTGATACCTTGATAACATATTACCTTTCCTGAAAAGAGAAATGTTTTGGAGTTTCTAAAGAGATATTACAAGGATTTCATTCATATAAATTTCAAAAACAAATAATAAATTGATTTTTAGCCAAAGCTCTAATGGAATAAACCAGAATTTTAAAATAAAAGCAAATGAAAAAGACTCTTTCATAAGGAACCTTAAAAACCTTTCTATTAGACAATTATTGGGTTAAAGGCACTATTAAGAACTTATAGATTTTCTGAAAAATATTTGTGATGCAATTACTAAACATACTAAATGGGGTACATTTAAAGCAGAGAAAAATCCAAAGCCCTAAATATCTGCAGCAATAAAAATAAAGGAATCAAAATGAATGGATTCAATTCTCAACTCAAACTAGAGACAGAGAATAAGGTAAACCCAAAGAGAGTACAAGGAAGGACATAATAAAATAAAAACCAAATAGCAAGTTTGGGGGGGATGGTTAATGGTTAAAAGGAAGCCAAAGGGACCGGTTCCATGAAGGAACTGATAATGTTCTATATTGTCATTTGGATGCCCCTTACACATGTATTTGGACTTTCTCACAATTCCTTGAGCTGGCCATTGAAGATGTGTGCCTTTCTCATATGTATTTTAAACTTCATTAAGAAATTTAAAGGGTTAGCAGCATAGCTCAGAGGTAAAGTGCTTACCTAGTATACATGAAGCCCTGGGTTCTAGTCCCAGTACTAAAAATAAAAATTTACCAAAACAAGAAGTTATAATTCTATTAGTCCATTTCCCCAGTATATTATTGTTTTTCTAATGCTTAGCATAATATCTTTCACAGAATGAGTCAATGAATACTGATTCTCTTTTAATGGGGTTGTACATTCTATTATTGAAACTGTCATTATTAGAATGTAAGAATATACATTATAAGAGTAATAGTAATAGCTTAAACACACACAGCACTTTACAATTTGAACCTCTGAATCTCTGATTTTCATGCAAGTGGAACAGGTTGCCTGGAACAGGCAAGAGATGTAGATAAGATGTAGATGTGGAGGAGGATCTCCTGACCTGGGTGATTAAAAAAAGAAGAGGAATATTTAATGCACACTCATCTAAAGTAATCAGCCATCCTAGTTTGCTCCACACTGATCTAGTCCTAGCATTGAATGTCTCATGTCCCAGAAATCTGTCAGTTCCAGGCAAACCAGGACAGCTCTTCACTGTATGTCACATTATGTGCTTTATCGCATTATCATTTTGTAGCAGTTAGGGTTCACTAGAGGAACAGATTTAATATAAAAATCACATATATATATAGGATTTATAAGGTAGGCTTACAGTGGCAGCTAACAGAGTCAGGTGTGGAAGAGTGCAAGAGGGCTCTCTCTTCATGCTGGAGAACTGGAGGATCGAATCAAAGGTTGAAGACCTGGCGCTCACTGCAGAGTCTCATGGGAGTCTATATCAGGACACAGAAGGGTCTGCGCTGGAAGCCTCGAGGCATATATCTAAAGGTGATCGTGAAGCCTGGCACTTCTCTGCAGGAGAAGTGAGAACCTCTTTCTCTTTTTACTCCATCCAGGCTACAGCCTTATTGGTTGGTGGCACCTGCATCCAGGTTAAGTCTCCTCTCTTCATTAAATCAGTCATCCAGAAACACTCAGAACTATGCTAAACCAACCCAATAGGCATTTCTTACTCAGGTTGACACTATAATTAATGATCACACCTTTACAATGATATCAGGAAGAACTATTAGTTTTTTTCATTTTACTCATTATGGGATGGAAGTTTGGAAGTATTAAGTTACTTGTGTAAGGTCACACATCTAGGAAGTAGTGGAGTCTCACATTTAGCCCGGGTTGGACAGACTCCTACATCAACATTCTTTCCATTCTACAGCAGCTACAAAGGGCCAAAATAGAGGGGTAATCTCTGTCAGTGGGCACCGAATTATATAACTCTTCCTGTCTGAAATGTGTTCTTTAACTTGTCTAGAGACTGAGAGACTGGATTGGAGAAGTTAAATTGTGTTAGCTCCATTGGCTCAGAGCTGAAAGCTGAGCTTTTAGTGCAGCCATTCTGGACAAAGTGTTTATTAAAGTCTTCTGCTATAGTTAGGGTCTGGAAAAGCCCACAAAGTTCCACTGGTTCAAGGTTTGGTTGCCAGTCTGAGGCACCTTGGGAGATGGCAGAAAATTTACAAAGTGGGAGGTGGTAGAAAAAAGTTAGGTCATTAGGGGTGAGGCTTTGAAGGGAATATTGGAACCCCCAGCCCCTTCCTTCTTTTCCTTCAAGGTGAATAGCTTTGCTCCAGAACATCCTTCCTGCCACGATGCTTTGCCCTGGCCCAGAAAAAATGGAGCCAACTGACTATACTGAAACGTCTGAAACTTTGAGCCAAAAACTAAACCTTTCCTCCTTTTAAGTTGTTCATGACAGGTATTTTGTTACAGTGACAGAGAGCTGCTTACCACACCTTTCAGTTCAGATAAGTTTTACAGAGTTCTCCCTTGGTAAAGGAACAAATCCCTATGCCTATTAAATGCATTAGCAGGAGGCTAAATTCCCAGAGGACTTGGAGCAGCTCCTCTGAGTAATTCCTATATAACTGACCAAGCAGGATGGCCAATCTCCACCCAGAGCAGAGATTCAAAATCACAGTCACAGTTTGAGCTAAATGTTGTTGGTTTTTCCCAAATGCCTCCTCAGGCCCTAGCAAGAAGCACTGCTATCTTTCACTGAAAAAATAAGAATCATGATTGCTTTATTATCTTTAAGATTCACAAGCCCAGCTTTGTATTATAGATGCAGAGCCTCAGGAGAAGTTGCAGGGTTGGGAGCTCCAGGAGAGCACTTTCAGGAAACACCTGGACAGACATGGCAAAACATGAACACAAGAACAAATAAACAGAGGACATAGAAGGAAGTAGTAATGCCTACCTAAACCAATGAAAGAGTTATAGGAAACTGTACTCAAGTGGTACCATGATGGGACATTCTGGAATAATTAGTGGGCACACCATTTGAATCTTTCCTTATTTTATTTATTCAAAATCACAGCTACAAATGACTCAAATATCCATTAAAAAAATTTAGCAGATCCTAAGTATTCTGCACCATGGCAGGTAGGGCAAGCCTCAGTGCTAACATGTCTGCCCATATCTGACACTGAATTCGATTTCATCCTCAAAAGCTGAAAGATAATGAGCCTTCACAATTACATTAGCTAACCTCATCACATGTAATTATGTAGGAAGTTCCAGAAATTCAGGAACATTGTCTGCCAGTGAACCAACACACTTTGTGACACAAAAACTATAAGTGCTCAGTGGATAATTTAACTGGGCAGAAACCCAACCAATGAATACTTTGGCCTTATTGTTACCTGTTACCTGAAGCTGACAGAGTTGATAATTCTTTTTTTTTTATTAAAAAAAAAAGTACAAAAACATACGAACAAACAGACACCAATTAGCATAAAAAATAGTACAGTCACAACTAATCTACAGACAAGGTGACATGGTCTCAACAGTGGTTATTGCTTTATCCATTGATATCTTCGAAGTGTAAATATATGAACCCATATACAGACATGCAAATTTAGTCAGACAATTAATCTTCTCGACAACAGAAAAAATACAAAAAACAAAAATACCACCCTGAACACGCCCGATCTCGTCTGATCTCGGAAGCTAAGCAGGGTCGGGCCTGGTTAGTACTTGGATGGGAGAGTTGATAATTCTTAACAAACTGAAGAGGATTATGGCCACCTACTTCCTAAAGAGAAAGGCTAGTTTTTAGAATATCAATGCCCATGTCTGCACCATGTGATTTTTAAAAATCATGCCTAGTTTAGCAACACAATTCAATAAATTTTTGTTCAATAAATGAGTAAAGGATAACATTATGCTGCCAACACGTTGATATGCTTGGTTAACAGAAACCACACATGAACTTTACAGATCCTTCTTAGACCATGCCTTCCTCTCCTAAGGCTGGATTAGATGCCCTCCTCTAAGGTCTCCAAGTTCCTTGGGTGCTACAACCCTGACACCAGCTTCTAGTACCAGTTACATCATGATCATTCCAGTTTAATATTCCTTTTCTCAGAGAAATGAGTAAAGAAAACATGGCATTTGTACACAATGCCATAAAGAAAGACAAACTTGAGTCTTTTTTAAGGAAAATGAATGCCCCTTGAAGCCATAATGTTATGTGTAATAAATTAGACACTCAAGCTTAAATGTTGCATGTCTAGTTCTCTTACGTAAGAAAGTCAAAGCATGAATAGTCAAAAAGCAAAATAAAAAGATAGATAATAGGACATAGATCTTTCACGAAATGGAAGGGGACAAAAGATGCAGGAGGGGGAGGGAAGATGAGGGGAAGAGGATGAGAAGAATTAAGATGTGTTATGTAAGCTCACCCACTCCCCAAGACGAGTGCAACCGTTAGGCGCTACAAACACAAAATCAAAATTTTGTGAAGATTTCCTTCCCTGTTTTCCCTCTAGACTGTGAGCTGGCTCTTTTCTGAGTTTCAGTGCATATTTGTGAATGGCTTCATGCATAAAATAGAAATTCTGCTCAGCATTCAAACATTAAAAGTTTGAGGCTGAGGAGTAATGAATGTAACGTTCTTTCTCCGGATCTCCTTGTTCATCAACCTGCTGTGTGACTGTAAACATGTAGCTCAGCTCCCTTGGAGCCAGCCTCAGTTAGCAGCGGGGGCAGGGACAGAACTTTGGGGGATGCAAGATATTCCCTGAGAGTAGGTCTCTGAGACAGATCTAAGGCTGGAGGGAAGAGCAGATTTCTCCTTCAGAACGAAGCTGACAGAGGGGGAGGGCTTTGTTCTGTTGTGGTTAGTGTATGGCCTTGGACTTTAAACAGATGAAAGTGTAAGGTGCATCTCTAGTACTTTCCCTCTGACTTTGGGCAATTATTTCTCTGAGCCTAATTTCCTTGTTTTTGAGCATCTTACCATTACCATTAACCATCATCAAAGTGAAGTTGCAATTGTGTGTGTGTTTAGAATTATTCTAATGTTTGAGTAATAAAAACTATAATTTACTGAGCATTCCTCATGGATGAGGGTCTGGGCTAAATGCATCATCTCCTCAAATCTTCACAATAACCCGTTGAAGCAAGAATCACTGTGCTGTTTAACAGAGAAGGAAATTAAAGCATGGAGTGGTTTGGTAAGTGGCCCAGCCCAGGCATTCAGTAGGTTGTAGAGTGCAGATTGAAGCCCGGTTCTGTCTTACTCTAAAGCCCACGCTCTTAACTCCTATCCTCAACTCCTGTGGAATAATTAAGGGATGCTAAAGTGGGAATCTATCTATAAGAGCTGAAAAATAAGGCAAACAAATGGAAAAGCTTTTGCCTTCTCTTGAAAGGCCATTAGTTCCAGCTGTATTCTGGAAAAGCAATAAGATGGGCCCATCAGTTAGTGAAGCAAATGGGCTGCTTTATCATTGTGATGGACCTTCTCTTTATTGGTAGCTAAAATAATTACCATCCATTCAACTACCTTAATGACTCCTCATCTGAGATATGGAGTTCTCATTTGGCTCTTTAGAAAATCAAAATAACATATAATTGGGCAGCTTTCTTTAGGGGACCTTTTTAAACACTTAAGAAAAAAAAACACCAATTTTCAATGTTTTAAAGCCAAAAATCATCCCAAACTTTAATAAGCACTTTTGTGGAATGCTGTATGCAGGAAGCGGTCACCACCCCTTCCGCTGTCCTTCCTGGGGGAGTTTCAGACTTCATGAATGTCATGGCTTAGTTAACCGTGGGGATGCTCCTAGTGACTCAAACAGCACCTGTTGCCCTAGTTTCAGTCTGAAATTTGCAAACTGCATAGGTGATGAGGAAGCATGTTTTGGTTAAACCAAGTGTGATCTCACCTGTAGACAAAGGCCAGGTTGTGCAAAGTTTAGAGAAGGAGGCGTGGCCCCTGCACAAGGACTGGCCTAGAGACAGGTTTAGGCTTTGCGGGGTCTCTGCTGCCCTCTGCTGGCCACAGGCTGTTGCTGTACTTAATTGCCTTCGAAGTAGCTGCTGCTGGGGCTTCTCCTACTACTGTGACTTTCGCTACCAGTACTGCAAGGCAGTAAGATTTCTGAATCCCCGCCAGGTTGTAAGCTAGGTGCTACGGAGGCAGAGATGGCAAGTGCTGGTCCTCGTCCTTGGGAAGCTCAGGCTAATTGGGAAGAGAGTCTCAGACAGAGTTACAAAAAAGGGCAGTGAGTGTCCAAAGGAAGATGGAAAAAAAACCCTTCAATCTGCAGTGACTAGAGCTGTCCCTTGGTGCCCACAGGGGACTGGTCCTAGGACTTCTCTCACATACCCAAATCCCTTATACAAAAAGGTGCAATACTTGCATAGAACATATATACCATGTACTCCTGTATGTACGTCACAGCATCTCTAAATTATTTATAATATCAAAGACAGTGTAAATGAGGTGCAAACAGTTGTTACACTATATTGTTTAGAGAATGATACCAAGGAAAACAGCCTTTATGTGTTCTGTTACAGATGCAACTTTCTGAAAATTTTTCATCTACAGTTAGTTGTATTTGCAGATGTAGAACTAACTAATATAGAGGGGGCACCTGTACTGACTTACTCCTGTGTGTCCATTGCCACACATGGTTTCTGGAATAATAATGCAGGAATTTCTCATTTTAGCCATCTGCTTGGTGCACATCTCATCTCATTGTATCACAGGAAATCTGTGAGGTTTGCAGGGTAGATATTAATAGCCTCATTTCAGAGATTAGGAAACTGAGGCTCAGAGAAGCAGGATGAGTTGCCTAAGGTAATACAGCTAACTGCTAGATTACAGAGGCTTGGGCTTACTTCCCTGTGGAATCCCCTCCATCCATGGGGCTCCACCCTGAGAGATTAGCAAGGTGACAGTTAAGGTGAAGCACTCCACGTGTCAGGCTGCCTGGACCCAAACCCTCGTTCTACCCCTCTCTAGCAGCAGGCAAGTTACTTCATCTCTTTGTGCCTCAGCTTTCCCATCTGTTCAATGGCAAGAATAATCGTACTTAACTTGTAAGGTTATTTTAAGGAGTAAATGTTTATATCAGTCATATGATAAACAACTCAGAAATATTCACGTTGCTGTTGCTACCAATACATGAGGCACAGCATTTGAGGGCAAAT
>PVLD010037496.1:0-10207 GCA_004027595.1 Dinomys branickii | reverse complement strand
TGGCCAATCCTGCTTTGTCTATATACCTTTCCCCACCTTCCATATTACTTTAATGAAAGCCCCAGGCATTATTTTATTTTCAAATATTTTCTACTAATCACTAAATGATAAAAATCATAAGCAGAGTACAATCATATGATCTTAAAATTAAGTATAATTCCATAATATAGAGGCATCAAATATTCACTATGGAAATTTCAGGCTGGCCTTTTAATCTCATATATTTTTTTTTAGTATATATTCATAGTACATACTTGTCTTGGTTACTTTTCTCTCATTGCTGAGACAAAATACTTGGCACCCAAAATGAAGGAAGGAAAGGTTTATTTAGCTCACGGTCTGTGGAGGTTTCAGTCTATACTCGGCTGGCCCCAAGGTAGGGTGGCACATGGCAGAGCACAACAGGTCATGGGGGCAGAAAAACAGCCAAAGCAACAAAAGCAAAAAGGAGAAGTGGTGGCAGGCAGCCTCCTTCTCCAGCTTGCATTTGCAAACTGTCTGCCCCAGGGCAAGTGTAGCACTCACAACCACTGATCAGTCAGAAACTCTAAAAGCCTGCCCATGATGGCGCGTGGCTTTGGGGGTACACCCAGACACAAACCATAATAATACTGCTTATATTCCTTGTGTAAAGTCAGTACAGTACATGCACATAACACATCTTAATTCAGTTTTCATCCTTTTCCCCTCCCCTTGCAACCCCTCCTCCCATCTCTTATTCCATTCCCATTTGAAGAGGATTTATCTCCCTGCTTCCTACCATGTGTCTTTTATTTTGCTCTTTATTCATATTTGGGTTTCTCATATAAAAGAAACCACATGATATTTAAGCCTGTGTGTCTGATTTATTTCACTTAAGATTATGTTTTCATGGTGCATCCATTTTCCTACAACACCATTTGTATCCGTTTTCCTAGACTCATTTTTATCTTTATTCATGGCAGAGTAGTACTCCATTGTATGTAAAATACCACATTGTCTCCATCTATTCATGTGTCAATAGACATACAGGCTGCTTTCAAGATTTAGCAATTATGAATTACACTGCTATATACATGGGTATGCATGTGTCACTATAGGAAGCTGCAAATTTAATACTTAGGTGTCCTGTAAAGTCTTTCTTCAATTTTCTTATATATCTCTAGTAAAATATCAAAACAAGGAATTTGATATTGATAAAATATTAATTAGAGACTTTACTCCATGTTCAATAATTTTACATTTGTGTATTTCCATGAGCTTCTAAGCAATTTGAACCCATGTAAAAGATGTATGCAGCTAAAATCACAACCAAAATACACAACTTTTCCATCCAGGCAATTATGCTTATGCTTTGTAGACATGCCTAACACTGTAATTTCTGCCCTACTCATGACAAACACTGATCTTTTCTCCTTCTTTTGGTAGTTATCTGATTTATAGAATACTATATAAATTTAGTCATACACTGTGTACCTTTTGAAACTAACTTTTTATTCTAAATATTATACCCTTGAGATTCCTAAGATCTACTGCATATATGAGACAAAATGACCTGAAAATCATGGTGCAAATGATCTATTTGACTTCAAATCCCAATTCTTAATGCCCACATCATACTGCTTCCCATAATATATTGGAAAATAATTTTTAAAGTATTATCTAAATGAAAATTATTGTTTACATCATATTTACTCATTTTCTAGAAAAGCATTAAGTGAATACTGGCAACATAGGAGCTTCATTTTGCTTTACTTGGAAATAAAAAAGGCAATTTGTAAGAACAATTTAATTAAATATTAGCTCAAACAAGCCACAGCCATCATGTTAGCAAGCATCATCATTTTCCATTCAACTAAATCACATTACAGTGATTAAAAACTCTTTCCCAATTAGTAAACAAGGCAGCTAGCACCATCTTTGAGTGACTAAGATGAACTTGTTCCGACTGTTTTATAAAAGTAGTGCTACTCAAAGATAGTCCCACAGTGAAAGCAATAGCTATTAGTTTTTAAAAATGTGAGAACTATCACAGTTATCCAAAATGAAGCCTGTGATGTTTTGTCTTTATAGTTATACAGCATTATTACTATATACTTATATATAGTAACATAAAATTTACACTATATGTAAATGCCCCTTGTATAACTAGAATCATTAGCTGACAGATGATATGTAGATAAATACATTGCATCTAAAGGAACCTATTATTAGAATGAAACAATGGGAAATTATATTGTAAATATGTATCTTGGTTTGTGTTTCCTTAAAAACACCCTCAAATAAGAATTCAAATCCAAGTAGCATATTTGTTACATGATTTCAAGAAATAGAAGTAGGGAAGCCAGGATATGAGATACGTAAGGAAAGCAAATCAATAAAGGGTGCTTTATCAAGGAGTCTGCCACAGTGAATAATTTAAAATTAATTCCTTGGAAGAAATCTGGGAGATGGTATAGAATGCATACCTCAGAATTTTCACACCCTAGGGGATTAGGAAGTTGTGGTTTTTATACACCACTTGACGTGATTGCAGTTCTTAACTGAGGAATACTCCCAGAGACTATTAATACTCTTACCAGCAATAGCCTTGTGAAGTTTCTGAAAAATACTCAAAGAGGTACAGATACTACAGTTGAAAATTTAGTCAGGGCATTGAACTGAAAATCCCTGGGGTGGGTGGCCACAAACCACATCTGCTAATTGATAATTATCAATTGTTTCTCTTAACAGAAATATGTCCTTAATAACATAGCTTTGGTCCTTCATTTCATGAGTGTACTGCACTTTAGCTGATCTCTTGTCAGAACAGAGAGACACTACTGTATTTAGATGTGGGAATCTCTCCTGTTAAAAAAACTTCAATTCTTTAAATACAATAGTTAGGAATATAGTGATTGAATCAGCATTCCTCTGTAAAAATCAACATTGATTCTATGATGTATTAGTGATAAGGGGATATTATTTATTTTTATATTATTTGACTATGGCTTTTTATTTGTATTTTCAAAGGGAGATTGGGTGAGGAAGAAAAAGAACTGTATCTTTAAGATCTTTTGGAAAATATAAATGAGTAGTTGTTTGTAATATTCACTAATGAATTGAAGAAATTTAACCTTATAAAAATTTCAGTGTTTACTATTTATTTGTTTTATTTTATTTTTTCCAACGTGTACAATAACACGTTGGAAAAAGCATGAATAGTTTTCTTAACATGTGTATATACATGCACATACACTTGGCATCACTTAACTGTACTTTAAAATTAGATTCTTTATTGGAATACATGAAACATAATTGGGACTTTAAAAATTATGTCTTTTTAGGTAATCACCTTCAAAGGTCTTTGACAGAAGTGTCACGTGAAGAAGCAAGTCCCTTCATGTAGCTTTTGTGTGTACCCACTAGGTGCTGGTTCAGGTGCAGATCATTTCGTGTAGCCTACTCATATGAGTGCACTAAGGGCCAGGCCCTGTCATGCAGCTCACATGATGGTAACAAGTGCCAGGAATGGCGCAGGTCTCTGCATTTATTTCACTCATCTGCACCCATGAAGGTGATCACTTGTACTGGAAAAAAATTTACAGTGGCACATGCACACAATGCAAACTCTGTTTGTTTTTCACAGGCAAAATTGGCATATGAAGTAAAGTGGTATTTAATTAAGTTGTGTTATGCTTTCTGGTTACTTTGGAATTCTTGGCCCTGAATACAGAATTACTTCAAACAATTAGAAAAAAGGCCATACGTTATTCACACAAGGCCATACCTGATGTATGAGAAATTGCTGGCTTAGTACCCCTTGATAGATACCACATGACACAGTAAGCCTGGTGTATTGCAATATGCACTTGGTCTAGGACCTACGCTGCGTTTCCTGAGCATATGTGGTGTCATAAAAAGTAAAGCAAATGTTTAAATTTTTTGAAAAAGTATTGCAGTAGAAAACACATTGTCACCAATCTCCCTCAAAATAGTTTCCCCCTTGCTTAAACACAGTTATCCCATTGTTCTCGTCACTTTCTGAAGCACTTGTGAAAATTCCCTTTGGTCTTTAGTTGCACTATTATGGCTGCTTTCATGTGCTGAATTAGTTCAAAACATTTATCTTTCTTTGGTATTTTGACTTTGGGGAAGAGCCACAAGTCCCCCAGTACCAGACACAGTGAATAAGGGTAATGACTTAATGTTTTATATGATAAGCCTGCCGTTCTGTTGGCTGGCCTTTAGCAGCAGCATTAGTTTTGGTCACACCTGGTGAAAGTGGCGCTTATGGAACAGGCTGCTAGAACTGCTCCAGCAAGCGGCGGGAATGAGAAGTGTATTTGAGGCAAGGTGGGTATTCTGAGGGAGATTAGTGGTAATGTGTTTTTTACTGTAATAATTGTTTGAATTTAAACACTCATCATATATTTTGATCACCCTTTGTACATGGTACAATTCTTAGTGTGAAAAGCAAGCCTACATAAAACCAGGTGGTTTTAGGAGATTCTGTCAAAGCAATAGGACTTCATGTAAGTTTATTAAGGTATGAACATAAAAGAGTACAGTGCCTAATTGAATGTGGCTTGGGAATTGTGCCTAATTCCTGTGCACAGATTTTTTAATAAATCCATATGTAAATTGTACTGACTTAGATTTAGATTATGATCGTCCTCAATGATGTTATACCTCTCTTGGTATATTCAAATGGTTATATCATGTACTTTCATAATCTAAAAATCAGCTCAACATACTTTCCCAAATATGGCTACAGTTCAGTATTTTTTACTTTATCATAAAGATCTTTCCTTCACTGTAGTTTATTCTAGGCATTATCTTACATCTATCAAGTAGACTGTTTTTTCTTACATCAGATCGATACTCTCAGTTCACCTATAGGGAAGATCGTTGCCTGCATGATAGATTTCCTTTTTAATGAATGGTCCTTAATTTGTAATGCCAAAAGATTTCCTTAATTTTTTTTGACATTAAGTATTTATCTTTGTAGATGTAATTTTAGTTATATAGTATTCCATACTTGGTAAGGCAAAGAGAAAGAATTGTGATGAACTTCTCTCTACATTCTGTAGATGTCAGGATTTAATACAGTCTCTCTCTCTCTTCATTTCCAGACAGATGATATGTACTCATTGTATGCAGTAAATGGATTACCACCGGAATCCACACCTCCAATCAATGTAAAACCAAAAGTTAATGCTACTAACAAGGTGTACGACAACATGCCCACTCGTCATCGCAATTTTATCCGTGAAAATGCTGAACTCATAAGGAGAGGGGTTTCTTCTACCATTAAGGGTGCTCCTTTGGTGATGAAGAGAAAATTAAAAAAAATTACAAATCATGTCTTGGTTTCAAATAGCATTGAATGTTTTCAACATTGATGTTTAATGTTTTGAAATACACCTGAGGATTAATACCTTAACAATAATAGATCTTCTATGTTTTCTTACATTTTGAAATTCTGACCTAACCAGTCTCTAAATATGTCATATCTCATTTCTGAATTGTATATTTTTTAAAATGGGTATTGGTCCCTAATGTGGGAAAAATTTCACTTTGTGAATACAGGAGTACATTTTTAGTAAAACTCGCACATGATTTTAATGACAACAATATTTCAACAATATTTCACACCAGTCTTGCTGTGAAAACTAATTTTATTATGTCAATTTTGCTTTCAAGTCTTTTTTAGTTGACTTCAAAAAATTATATATATAGTTTGCAATATGATATTTTGAAATACATAAACACATTGTAGATTAGAAATGAACTAATTAACATATATGCTTTGCCTACCTGTCTTTTTTGTGGCAGGAATATTTAAAATGTATATTCTCAGTGATTTTCAAGTATACAACACCTTCCTATTAACTACTGTCACAATGTTTTGCAGTACATGCCTAGAATTCATTACTTATATCTAACTGAAATTTTATATCTTATGGCCTTTGACCAATATCTCCCAAATCTTCCTTGCCCTATGTACCTGGCAGCTGATACTCTCTTCTCTGCTTCTCTCAGTTCACCTTTTATATATTCTACATTTGAAAGAGATTGTGTGGTATTTGTCTTTCTGTGCATGGCTTAATTCATTTTACATAACATCCTTCAGGTTCTTCTGTATTGTCACAAATAACAGGATTCCTTCTCTTTAAAGGCTGAACAGCTTTCAATTATGCATATATTTCAAATATCTGTGCTGTTATTAAAGCTTAATTTCTAGGTAAAATGTTCTTGTGAGTCCTTAAAATATTAATGATAAAATTAGCATATAAAACAGAAGGACTCACCATTTCTTATACCTGGTATTTGGAATATTATATGTTATTTAATAGGTAGTTAATTTAAAAGTCTATGCATATATATATATATATATATATCACCCATATGTTCCTATATCGCAGCACTAAATAATATAGGTAAATCTCAAAATGATCTAGGAGAAAGTTATACATGCATCTGATCTTGAAAATGAGTAATTAATTGAAAAAGAGTATATTGTTTGGGACCTATCTTTGAGGAGAAATACCATAATAAATAGCCAATGTGATCAGCTTTATGACATTTTGAAACAAAATGTTTGGCTCTGCTCTGTACAAACCTTTCATAAGTAAGGGTATGTCCCTTATTCTTTTTCTACATAATTTTACTATAAGCAAAATGAAGGAAATAATGACAGGGGTTTACAAACTATAGCCTGTAGGTGAAATCTAGCCTGTCACCTATTTTTATACAGTCCACTAGCTGGAAATGACTTTTACATTTTTAAATGTTTGAAAAAAATAAGTAGAAGAATATTGTGTAACAAAACAAGTTAAAATTGAAATTTTATTGTTTATAAAGTTCTTGAAACACAGCACAATCATTTGTCTGTGGCTACTTTTACACGATAACAAAGGTAAGAAAAGAAATCATATAGCTGAAAACGTTTTTATTATATTTATTTATTTATTTTATTTTAAAGACAAAAAAATGCAGCTATATAAACCAGGATAACACAAAGACAATAAAGGAAATAAAAAATTATAGAGAAGATAGTAGGGAATTAGCACTGGATGCTGTATTATATAATGTTATCTTTGAATTTGTTAGCAAAAACAGTAAAGGAAATACAGAATTATACAGAATATGGTAGGAAATTATCACTGGATGCTGTATTACATAATGATATCTTCACATTTGTTAACACAAAAACAATAAAGGAAATACAAGATTATGAAGATAGTAGGGAATTAGCACTGGATGCAGTAATACTTAATGTTATCTTCACATTTGTTGCTCAGTTATACAGATGATGCCTCATTCGATTAATCAGTTTTCTCCACCCTCATCTCTGTTGTTCTCGCACCCAGTCAGTCATCTTCCCTCTGATAGTAACTGTATATTTTTATTTATTTATTTATTTTTTAGTTCCTCCGGCTCTCATTGTGGAGAGACATGGATGTTTCTAATTATACTGTAACAAACATGGGAGCTCACAGATTGCTATGGCAGGAGGTGCAAAAGCATCCATCCTCAAAGATGGTAAATTGGCAGGGAACCAGGTTCACTATGGTCATGCACCCAGTGACAAGTCCTCAAGGCCATTGGGGGTCCAGTTGAGTCCTTGAGGTGGCCCCCATGGACCTCCTGGCTCTGCCCCATCGAGGCACTCCCAGTGTCCAGTCCAAGGCACTTCCGCAAGCTGTGCTGGGTCCACTGGTTGGCCCTGCAGACCGCCAGGCTCCGCCCCATTGAGGCACACTTGGGCCCAGTCCAAGGCACTCCTGGAGGCCTGGTCCCATTCACAGGGTCACCCCAGCATACCACCAGGCTCCGCCACATTGCCACACTCCCAGAGACCCAGTCCAGGTCTTCAGGGTTTTCATGTAGACCAGAGGGACCTCCCCTCCCCCCTCAGGCTGCTGAGCTCCCTGTCAATGCCCCTGGGGTCCGCTCCTAGGCCCATAGTGCACCCTGCAGGCCACCCACAACTCCCTGGAGGCTATCCCCACCCAGTCAGAGCACTGGGTCTGCACCCCAGCTCCAGGTCTCCTCCTCCTCTCACCTGATCACCAGTGCCACCACTCCCCACCCACAGGGGGGCATTGGGCACACCCACAATGCTGGGCACAAGTGGTGTGAGGTCTCCCCCATCCATGCTCACTGAGGTAGACCAGGGTGTGCACCGAGTTTAGTTATTAGTTCCAGGAGAGAATTGGAGGATTTTCTCAGGTGTTTTGTGTAGAGTATTTTGTTGTCTCCTGGACTCCAGGGCCGCAGCTTTTCTTGTTGTTTATCACTATGGGTCCATACAAGGTTCATATATGCAAGCAGAATGGAGTCCCTCTTGGTGCTCATATTGGCAGTTTAGGGTGAGTCCTGAAGCCTGTGGACTCATCCCATTGCTGTCGGGAACAGGTGGTGAGTGCACGGGCTGCCGAGACACAAGGTGCTCACAGAGGGATTTCAGGGTGGGAGCTCAAGCCCGTTAACTCAGCTCATGCTTCCTGCTTGGTGTTGGAGTGAAACGGGGGTGGGGCCATGTGATCCATCTCCATCTGCAGCTCTCTTACTGTTGTGCTCCAGTTCCCATTTCTTCCTTGGCTGGATCCCTGGGAATTGCTGTGGCCCTGGGGTCGCTGCCACGGCTCTCTGCTGGTAGTTTCTCACACAGTGGAGAGATGCAGGGCCACAGCCTTGGAGCACATGTAGAGCTGGGTGTGGTGGGCTGTGTACTGATTGCTTTGACTCTGCCTTGTCTCTGGGTGCTGATTAGAAAGGTTGCTGCAGAGTGGGGACCCTGCCTCAGTGGCTGTTTCACTTTCAATCCTCACACTGGGCTCAACACAATTTCCCAACCATCTCTGCCTCTTTTTCAGATTGTGCTTTCTCTTCTTCATTTGTGGACCAGCTCTCAGAACTCTGCTCTCCCCTGGCCGAGTCGGGAGACTCCCGTGAGCATGAGCCTCCAAAGCTGAAGCTCCCAAGTACTGGAATGAGAGAGTCCGCTGAGGGCACATATGTAGTAGTGACTCCCTTCTCCTCTACCTCCCCTCCCTCCCAACTGCGCTGCAGCAGACCTCCAAGCCTTTCCTCCAGGAGAAGTCCTGTGTGTTCTTTCTGAGGGCTTCAATTCTCATTTCAGATCTTTCCTGTGTCGAGGGGAACCACTTCTTTCCCTCTTGTCCTTCTTATGTTGCTACATTCCAATGTCTGGGTGGTGACCCTGCAGTAGGATCCCTCCCCGCTGCCCATCCAGTCACCATCTTCCGAGACATTTTTCCTGGTGAGTTTTTAAAATGTTCTCTGTGAGGGTTTGAATTCTCATTTCAAATCCGTTGATGCTGGACATAAGTAATGTGAGGTCTCCCCCTCTCATGCTCACAGTGGTAGTTGTGGGTATGTACTAAGTTTAGTTATTAGTTTTGGGAGACACTTGGAGGAGTTTCTCAGGTCTTAGAGTATTGTGTCATCTCTCAATCTCCATGACTGCTGTTTTTTGTATATCTTGTCTCTATGGGTTGATACAAAGTTCGTATTTGTGAGTGATATAGAGACCGTCTCAGTACTCATATTAGTAGCAAGCCTCAGCCTTCCAGTATGTCACTGACCTGGACACTCTCACTGACTGGTGGCTGCTGTTCCTCTTCTAGGTCGCTCATCTAGGCTCTTGGAGTGCTGGCATCACGGGCTGCGGCCAAGGGAGAGGGATCCCGGGGCTGGGGTGGGGCCGTGGGGCCCGAGGCATCTCTGCAAGCCCCCTGCGCAGCAGGACCACATGGTCCCTCAGGACCTGTGGTGGCTCCACGCCTCCTTGCAGCATCCACATGAAGTTCATGGCGGCCTTGCCCATGCTGTGCAGCAGGTCCAAATTTGGTGGTGCCTTTGCCCACACCCCACAGAGAGACTGTGCCCAGCCACATGTCCTGTCAGGACTGCACCCAGCGAAGGCCATGCATGCTGGGGCGGTGGCATTATAAACTGCAGTGGCTCTGAGCCCATCTAATGGTGGCTTTGGATGTTGTGGCTGGGCCATGCTGGGCAGCTCCGCAGAACCGGCCCTGGCATCAGCCCCACCATCGCCTGGTAGTGGCTTTGTATGCCACAGGTGAGCCATGCTCAGCAGTTCCACGCACTCATGGCAGGTCTGTAAGCCTTGGCGGAGCCAACCTGGGCATCATCCCCTCCCCTGCCCCGTGGCTCATACCGCCTGAGTTCGGCTCCTTGTTGCTGGACTACGTTT
>PVLD010037495.1:0-10208 GCA_004027595.1 Dinomys branickii | reverse complement strand
AGAGAGAGAGAGAGAGAGAGAGAGAGAGAGAGAGAGAGAGAGAGAGAAAGAGAGAGAGAGAGAGAGATTCCAGTGGACGCACATACACATGCCTGTGCACACACAAATGTTCCTTGACTCTTGCCATGTGCTATATTGGGACTCTGCCACAAAGAAAGCCATTACCAAGTGCAGCTCCTTGAGCCTCTAGAACTGTGAGCTAAATAAACCTCTTTTAAAGTTATGCAGCCTCAAATATTTCATTGTAGTCATACAAAATGGATAAATACTACCCTGTACTGTTATTTACTACTGTCACCATGTTGTACACTAGAGCTCTTGAACTTATTCCTCCTGTCTTACTGAAATGTTTTGTCTCCTGAGCACATTTCAACTTTCCCATCTCACCGCCCAGGTCCTGGTAACTCCATTTTATGTTCCACAAGTTCAATGCTTTAGATTCCACACATAAGTGAGATAATGTAGTATTTTTCTTTTTGTCTCTGTCTTATTGTTCTTAGCATAATATCCCTCTGGTTCATCTACATCACTGTAAATTATAAGATAGATAAATAGATTTCATGGTTCATTTTCCCCTTCTATGATATAAGCTCCACATAAACAGAGATATTTATAAAAATGGTGCTTGTCACAAAAAGAGGCAATCAATTAATATTTGCTATTAAGTGAACAATGTATAGTACAATCTATATTTATTTTGGAAGAATTTTAAGCATTGGATGTACTCAATACATTTTTAATTGTTAAGTCTTTATATAAAGGCCAAGAGGATCAGCTTAAATTCCTTTCCCAATATTTAATATAACAAAGGATAGGAACTTTTCGTTAAATGTTCTTTATTTAAGGGCTATAGATGTAGGTCAGTGGCAGTGTGCTTACCTAGCATTGCAGGGTCTTGAATTTGATCTCCAGAAGCATTAAAAATAAATAAATAGTCTTTAATTGTTCACTATTTGTAAAATGCTATTCCCAACTGTTCATCATTTAGGTAAATGGTATTATTCTCAAAGAGAATACAGGAAGAATGAGCAGATCTATAACAAAGCACTATGAAGTAGGACATTCAAAGACTATATGTTACAACAATGCTGATTTAGGAGCATTTGTATAAAAAGGCAAATTCAGTAATATTGAAGTAATTAAATGCAACATAACCTTTCAAGTTCCAACTGCAGATAATCTACTTAGAAGTTTGTAGATTGGGTTTTACTGAGGCCTGCTAATAATTTTTGCTGGTGAATAGTAAAGCAGTGATTTATATTGGATGTAAGTGAAAAAGATACTGCATTTCCCTATCTTAAAACTTGCCCTATTTTTGTTTGGGGGAAAGTGGGAGCAGAGGTGCTAAATATTCTCCACTATTTAAATAAACACTGTCAGCCATTTCAGTGTTTTCAAAAAGCTCCTGAGAATGGTGGCATGGTTACTCCAAGTGCTACAGTGAGGGGATGCAAATTAGTGAAGTGTATTCCAAGGACCTAAAATTTAAAAATTGAAGCCAAGCCAAGGAAAGCCTGCAGCAGGTGGAGGAGTCTTTCCAGGCCAGCAAAAAGACATGCCATGGCTACAGGATCAGTGCATGGCTATGTAGCTGTCTGTAGTCTAACAGGGTTTCAAAAATCAATATCAAGAATTTATGTGGTTGAGAAAGAAAGCTTATTAAGAAATGTGAACAGATTTAAAATTATTCTCTTTGGGGGAAAAAGAATCATAGCTCTTAAATAAAAGATTCTTTTGTGTAGCATTTTAAACTTTACATATTGTTTCCATGTATATTACCTCATTGTGATCATGACTGAGCTGTTAACCAAACAGGTTAGATCATAAGAAAATGAAAAAGAGTTTTTCAATTTTAAAAGAGATTTTAAAACCTTTTTGTTTAATTATTTCTTTCAGTAAGAATAGACTTCAGGTACATTCAATATCAAAATTATTATTATGATATAAGGACTACTACATTGTGTTACGCACAGAGATGGTCCCCAATTTTAGATACTTTATCAGTCAATGTTTTGCTAGAGAAATAGATATAACACAAGATACACAAATGTGTAATAAATTACAAGATTGGCTTACGATATCAGCCACAGAGTTGGATGAGGAAGCGTGCAGAGGGTGAATGCACACTGGAGACCGAGCATTTCAGTCCAAGGTCTGGAGCTTACTACAGTGACCCATGCAAGTCTCTACCAGGAGGCCAATGGGTCTGCGATGGAAGGCTGATGAGTCTGCACGTGAAGGCTGAAGGATTGAAGGCAGAAGCTGAAGAGTCTGCACCAGAAACCAGAAAAGGACGTCCAAGCTAAAGGTGAAGACTGGAGCTCTGCAAAGAATAGAAGCAAGTCCATCCTTCCTCATTTTCCCTTTATTCCATCCAGGCAACAAGCCACCTGGGGGTGGGTTCTCTATACCCTAGGGTGTAGAATTGCTGAGTCAAACTAGCTAAGCTTCTAAACTTCTCAAGTTGACACCATCAATCAACAATCACAAATATGGTTAAAATTAAAGGCAGCTGAGACAAAGCTGGCTTATGCTGCCTTGGTGGAGCACAGTTTATCCTCCCAGAATGTTCACAACTCAGCTTTGTCCTACACCCTGAGTTGGCCTAGCTTCCAAGTCCTTTGTCTTACTAAACCAAGAACCAACGAGACTGAAAGGAATATTACCCCTTGTAATTAGTAAAATTACTTCCCATTTTCTATATATTCAAGGACCTCATGATCCAATGGAGAGAAACAGATAAATAAGTACTGGACTATGGTTATTATCATAGAGTCTGCACACCCTATTCAGTGGACAAACCCATAGTTTCCTTGGGTGGATTCAGAGATAATTTGTGAAAAACACTGAAGTTGCTGTGCTTTGAATCTTAAGTGTTTCTGAAAGGCCCATGTGCTAGTCTCTGTGGCACTATTGGAAGGTGAGGGCCTGTAGGAAATGGGGCCTAGTGGAGGAAGTTAGACCATGGGGTACAGGCCCTCAAGAGGCCCCTGTGGGCCCTAGCCCCTTCCCCTCTGTTCTTGCCTCCTTCTCCACTGAAATAAAGTGAGCAGATTTCCTCTGCCACAGGTCTCCTCTCTGAGGTACTACTTCACCACAGGCTCAAAAGCAACAGGGCAGACCACGAGATGAAATAAACCTTTCCTCCTTATAAGCTGATGTTTCTCAATTGTTTTGTCACAGTGACAGAAAGTTAACGAGTACATTTTGTTAACAAACCAATGTATTTGGAAGGGAAAGAGAGGATACAAATATAGAATGAGTACTAATGGTTATGGAATTTCTTTATGTGATGAAAATGTTCTAAAATTGAGTGTGGTGGTGATCACAGAAGTCTGTATACTAAGAATTACTGAATTATATACTTTAAATGAGCAAACTGTAAAATACTTGAATTATCTCTCAACATAGCTTCTTTTTAAAAAGTCATCATATTATGAGAGGGTATGGGTTATACCCGAATTAGGTACTTAATTCACATAATAACTGAAATACTAGTATTTTTAAAGATTTCTAATTCTTAAAATGTAAGGCAGGGTATTTAATATATTTTAAATAAAAAATTAAGTAAAATTTGAAAACTTCAAACTTTGCATGTAAATCATTAACTTATTATCAGTTGTTGGGAGATAAATTTTAAAATGTAGCACAAACAAGGCTAAGATACATACTACCAAAAATAAAGAAAATGTAATTACCCATGGGAAAGCAAGGGGACCAAGGTGTGGTGGTGCAGGCCCATAAACCCAGCACTCTGAGAGGCTGAGGCAAGAGGATCACAAGCTTGAGCCCAGCTAGGGCAAATTATGACTTAGCAAGACCCTGTCTCAGAAAAAGGCTGGCATGTAGCTCAGTGTGAAGGCCCTGGATTCAATTCCTACTGGAGAAAAACAAACATGGAAGTGAACTATATGATCTTTAAAAAAATAAAATAATAGAGGCTTTCCGTAAGTGTATCAGTCATTCTTAGATAGTTTGCTTATTTTAACATATCTTTTTTCCAACTGTTGAAGAAGCCATTTCTAGTTCTGTAGTCCTGGGGAGGCAGCCAGCAGAGCCCTGCTGGGGAGCAAGCTGAGGACCCACAGGCCCAGCATGCTTGGCCAGGCCTCACACAGGGAAGAGGAGGAGGGCTGAGGGCTGGCATTGCGGTAGTGGGCATCAGACCTCAGAGAGACCCAGATAACGCTGAAACATCAAGTGTTGACAGCAGGGACAAACCCGAGAGCAGGGAGGCCTAGGGGCTGCATCACTCCCCCTCCCCCCCTGGAGCCTGATTTGTTCATTACTGTCTTCTTTAGGTGTGCTTTAAAAAAAAGGTCCCTGAGCTAAGGCCGCACAGGTTTGTGGCCTTCTCTCCCCTGCGTGGTAACCCCTCTTCTGCAATGGGGCCAACATAAACCTGCAGTTCCGCTGGTGCGCCTGGATAAACCAGAGACCAGAGTCGGCCTGACATCCTCTCAGTGACCAGCAGCACAGCAGGCAGTGACACACAGCTGGAAGAGGAGACAGGGCAGCAGGGCAGGCGAGGCCCTGTGAGGAGCCACGGGAAGTGAGATGGACCTTCCGTACCATCCCTGCGAGGGTGCCCTGCGTGCTGCGAGGAGCGGGTGGTGATTCCGCGGCAGGGGTGACTCTGAAATTAAAGGGTGGCCTGGAGCTGGAAAGCTCATCTGTGAAGACAGGAGAGAGGTGTGCAGCAGTGCCAGGATACAAGGAAGGTGGAGAAGCCCTGACAGTTTCAGTTGAGGGTGAGAAAACCAGCAACGTTTAATGCACAGTGGGACTGTGGGAGGCTGAAGGTCACATGGAGCACATGGAGGGTGCACAGGCAGTCTCTGGAGCAGTGCTCAGAACCAGCTACAGTCACAGGCAGTGATCACTAGCACGGAGTCCATTCTGGTCACCCCTCTCATTGTAATCTGCTCCACTGGTTTCTGTGCCTGGGCTCCACCTGTGAAGGAAAGGAGAAAGACATGTGACAGACCGAGAGATCTCACTCTGATATCCCAAGAGTATGTTTTTAGCAAGCCTCTTTGTTTTGCAAGACTATGAGCCTCTTAAAGCCATGAATTACCCATGCATTATTCATCTTTGTGTCTCAAATAGTACAAAGTTATAGCAGATAAATGCTTGTGGGATAAATGACAGGGTGAATTCCAAAGCTTCTAGGTTTATCAGACTTAGTTTGTACTTGCCTGTGCCTTCAAAATAAAAAATCATGAAAAAGTAGGAAAAAACTTAATAACAGGAGTTTTTTTTGTTTTATTAATAGGGAGAAAAAGAGTAAGAATGAGTTTACCCAAAAGCCCAACAATTTTTTTTTTGGACTAGGAATTGAACCCAGGGCCTTTGCACAGAGCTGCACTCCTAGGCCTTTTCCACGTTTTATTTCAAAACAGAATCTCATTAAATCACTAAGCCACCCAGGCTGGGCTCGAATTTGAGATCCTCCTGCCTCAGTCTACAGATTGCAGGCAAGCACCACCACACCTGGTTAATTAAAATTTTTAAACCTTTGTTAGATACAAACAGTTAGGCATATTTCTATCCCATACTATGCCAGGAGTATTTAAAATTGCTGTGTGTTCACAGAAACAAATACATAAGGCTCTGATTTGAAACAGTGCTATTTATAGTGAGACATTAAACCACTGAGGGTATTTAGTGGTAGGCAGGGGTGGGGGCTCACAAAACTACAAAGTGAATGTGGCACACCTTCTAGAAGCAACAGTGCTGCCACGATTTCTCATGAGGGTGGGTAGAGAAGGAAGCACCAAGAGGCAGAGTAGGAATGATTATTCTCTAAAGAAAGGGTAGCATGCAGAGGCTATGAGGGTTTATTTATATGTCAGCTTCACTAGGCACAGGCAATCCTGGTATTGGGTCAAAGGATATTGAGATGTGTCTGTGATGGTGTTTCTCAACGCTATTAACATTTAAATCAGTAGACAGTGACACTGATGGCCCTCATCCTATGAGTAGGCCTCATCAAGAAGTTGAAGGCCCCAGTAGACTAAAAACACTGACTGCCCTCCAGTAAGAGAGTAAGAGAGAAATCTTCCAGTGTGACAGCTTGTGTCCTAACATCACTCAAACATTGGCTCTTCCTGGGCCTCAGGCCTGCCAGCCTTCAGAGGAAAACAGCATTAGCTCTCTTCTGTTCAGGCTGAGATGCACTATAGGTCTCCTGAGCTTCTAGCTGGCTGGCTCATCTTGAAGGTTTTGCAATATGCCAACCTCCAAAATGAGCCAATTCCTTATCACAAATGTACGATGTTCTTATCGGCCTCTTACTCTAGGGTCCTGACCAACGCAGAGGCCAGGAACACTCATACTGGACCTGTTGAATTAGCAATGACTCCTTTCCCACAGTCTTCACAAGTATTTGCCAAGTTTTGGTAAACATAACCATAATTAGCTCCTTTTCCAATTGGATTTCAAATTGAAATTGATATAAAGTAAAAATTCATTGTAGAATCTAAGTGGTGGGTAACTTAATTCTCCCTGTATAATTCTTACCATTTTTCATGTTTGATAATTTTTATAACAAAATATTTGAAAAAAGAAATTGTTTGGAAATGCATAGGTTGTAAGGGGAAAAAACTATCATACCATACAAGGAGATGTTTATAACTAAATAGGATAAACTAGCACAACCTTACTGAACTGGCCCTTAAATGGCCCCAAAGGTCCAGGTCACCTTGGTTGCCATCTTGAGTACTTGTGGGAAGTGGAGCCTGGTGGGAAGATGTTAAGTCACTGGGGAGTGCCCCAGAAAGGATACTGGGACCCCAGCTCCTTCTCGTTCATTTTGCTTCCCAGCTACCATGGGGTGAGCAGTCTACTTCAGCACACATTCTCACCACAGTGTGCAGTGCCACCACAACCCAGGAGCAACAGGCCAGCTCACCAGGGACTGATCTTTGAAACCATCAGACAAAGGAACACTTTTCTTCTAGAAAGTGGACGATCTCAGGCATTCTGTTGCAGGGAGGGAAACAGTAACGTGTCAGCATTTGAAATAAATTTGGTTTAAATCAAACACTCCCAAATCTAACGCATCACTGACTGGAACGAAGAGAGCAAGGATAGTAGGGTGTGGGGTTTTCTATAGTTGCACTATTCCTAGTCAAAACTCCTCTCCCCGCCACCACAACTTTCCCCCTCACAGACATGAAATATTCCACTGTCCATCACCCCTACCTGGAAGCATGTTTGGGGATATCTCTGTTTCTGTGTTGTCTAGTCTCAGTTTCAGCCACATGTTCAGAATCAGTCCAGCCACTTGTCCCTGTCCTCTCTTTGCTCTCTAAAATCTTACTCCATCAGTTAATCCCTCTCTGCTCTTATTCCTTAAATCCTTTTCTTAGTACTGCTTTTCCCCTCTACAATATTTATGAGAGGCTTAAGAATCTACAAGTCCAAAAAACTCCTCCATTCTCTCAGATACACATTACTAGCATATGGCAATTGCAGTTTGGATATTCCTTGGGTACTGCTCCTCAAAGTGCTACCCTGTGAGATGCGCGTTATGGGAGAGAATGAGATGAAGTGCTTTCATCAGAGAGTAAATCAACTATGTCAGTGTGTGATTGCATGCACATGGAGCTTTTTTTCCTAGCAGGACTTTCCCAGTGATATGTAGTGTGTTGACTTACATTCTGGCCCAGAACTCTTATCTCCCTGCAGTCGGATAATGAAGTTTGTGGCCTGGTACACATCTGTAAGCTAGCTTGTTGAGTGGGCTATACATTCAGTAATAGTGATTGGAGTAACCATAATGCAACTCTCTGTCCCCACAGCAACCGTCTAGCCAGTCAGGTGAGGGTAAAGGAAGAACTGTCAGAATTATGCCCATTTAGGGTTTAACTTGTGCTTCTAAGATCTATATTATGTGGGTTTCAATCAATTTGGGTCTAAAGCACTGGTTTTCAAATTATAGATCTTAAACAAATAGAGAGCTATGCAACCAATATAGTGAGCTTTAACTAGCTAAACAAAAGGAAGCAAAAGAAAAAGAATTAGCAGACATCACAAACTTCTTGTTAATTGTTTTAGGAAAAATTTTTTGAAGTCATGAAGATTGGAACTTCTGATTTAGTTATATTTATATGTTTTGATAGATTAGATTATTCAAAAGTATTCACTCTTTCCACCTCCACAGGTGGAGAATCCTTTTCTCCCTTGACTTTACGCTTTCCATATGACCATATAACCAAAGGGATATTAGTAGATGTAACGTTCAAAATTTGAAGGATATTTGTGCTACTGTGCTTACTTCTACTCAGGCTAGCCAGCAGATATCAGTAATAAGATGAGAGTTTTGTGAGGTTCAGTCATGTAAATGAAACCACCCAGTCAGGCTCAGCCTGTGTCAGCCAACCACCAACCACCTACAGGCAGATGAGTAAGGCTCTCCCAGGTCAGTGCCACCCAGCAGAGCCCAACCACAGGTCAGCAGCCTAATCAACCCACAACAATTGAGTGAAATAAGTGCTTATTCTGGAATGCCCATGAGGCATTTGTTTCATTACATAGAAAGAGCTGAATAAGACATACTTCTTTATATATGTCTACACTAGATTGGCAACATAATGTGCACTGCAGTTAGTTGCAAAAGATTTGAGAGCAACTAATCTAGAAAAGCTTCATGTTTCTCCTTCTCTTCCCTATGTTCAATGAAGCTAACAGAAGTTGTTGCCCAAGAGCAGTTGCCTGTGAGATACTGAAGCAGGTACACGGAAGGATGGCAGAGCTGTGAGATGAGACAGGCAGGGGTTGGGGTGCACGAGGGGGTTGGGGTAGACAGAGGGCAAGCAAATCCATGGCAGCAAATCCCTATTTTAGGCCCCGACGTCCTGAAACTGACTGCATCCTACAGTTTTCTGACTCCTTGAACTATCTTGGTATCTGCCAATAAATCCTTTTCTTCTCTCAAATTATTCCAAAAAAGTTTCTATTTATTGAAACTTAAATGGCAAGTCAACTGACCCAACAGTATTTGTGAGTAGTACCAAGCTCTGATCCTCACATTGGCGTATATTAGTTCTATTTATAACCCACCCCCTTGCAGAATTCCTAGTGTAAAGAGTAAATACAATTAATTATGAGAAGCAAAGCAAGAATTTCCCCCTACAATTTAAACTCATACTTTCCTACACCACTTAATACTATTACATCTCACTCTAAACAATATGGGTGCTTCAGAGAGATTTCAAACATCTTTTAATTAAAAAGCTTAATTTTCAAAATGTAATTCATGGCTCTGAAGTAACAATTTCTAACGACTCCATTAAACATTCCCATTAGCTTTATACTTTGTTTTTGGTACTCCATCCAAGAGTGCTGCCTCTGATGAGAGGCCCAGCTTTTTAAAAAAAAAAAATTTGATACAGAGTCTCACTAAGTCTCTGAGTTGCCTAGGCTGGGACCATAGGCATCCTTGTTTTATTTTTGAGACAAACTTGCTAAATTACCACGACTGGTCTTGAATTTGTGGCCTTCTCCTGCATCAGCCTCCCTCATATCTGGAATGTCAGGTATGTGTCACCATGTCTGGCCAGCAACAGTTAATTTTTTTTAAATCCTTCTTATATCTGAATGATCCTTCAAAGAACATGTTTCTTTGTATTGTTATCTCTAGGAACAAATCTACCTAGAAAGAGATCACTGTGTAGATTCAGGATGCCACCTTCGTGATCACTCTAGAGAATCTCTGATTCTTTTTCTGATCTCTACATTAAATAAGAACTAACACCTGAGTACCTTCTATCTGCCAGCAGGTATGTTTTTTGTCATTAATGTCTAAAAACCAGATTTATGTATTATTCTACATACGTTGTATTTAGATTTTTATCTCTAGTCTTTAAGAAAGTATTTTAGGAGCCCCCAACTTCATTAGTACATATTCTGAAACACTTTATTTTACAGATTTATTTCCACAAATAAATTTGTTACTTTGTTTCCACATTAGTGTTTGAGACACCTAATCTCTCCAAATCCTCAGATCACCTCATAATTCTACAGTTCCCAGTAGATTTATGTTTAGGGAATATAGTCTTTAAAAATCTTTTTAAACAGGAAAAATTTGTGAATTCTATTTTATAATTTGTTCAACTGAAAGAAAACAACGAACTAGTGACAGATACAGTGTATCCAGACAGAGTCAAGATGTAAACTTTAAACTTTTCATTGTCGGGAGATCC
>PVLD010037494.1:0-10176 GCA_004027595.1 Dinomys branickii | reverse complement strand
CATGGACATGGGTTTTTGAATATCAAGGATTATCATACCAATTACATTTTTTTGGGAAGACTAGAACATTTGTTAGAATATACATTTTTAAATTACTTTAACTGAAATAATCTTTTTATACAATAAGTGGTTGAAATTAACAATCAATATGTTTTTTAAACAAGATGTTCCACTGTGTGGAAAATTCTCTTTTTAGTCCTGTTTCAGACAAAATTTGTGAAGAAAGTGATACCTGTCAGGAAAAAGTATTAGGTATAGATTTTTGTATTTTAGTGAGTTGTAGGTTTAATTATTTAGTGTAATTGGGTGCATAATAATTTTATTTTATTTTGTAGGTACAATTGGTCATGTTGCTCATGGGAAGTCAACAGTTGTAAAAGCTATTTCTGGTGTTCACACTGTCAGGTTCAAAAATGAACTTGAAAGAAATATTACCATCAAGCTAGGATATGCTAATGCGAAGGTAAAGAGTATACCATGAAAGTAGAAAATACTCTCCTTTGTTTATTACGGAGATGACAAATTCAGTGTTCTCTTGAAAACTTTCAGATTTATAAACTTGATGACTCAAATTGTCCTCGGCCAGAATGTTACAGATCTTGTGGAAGTAGTACACCTGATGAGTTTCCAACAGACATCCCAGGAACAAAAGGGAACTTCAGACTTGTCAGGTAGTTTTTTTTGTAGTAAGGATCCTTTCCCCCTGCCTTGTAGTAGTTGAAATAGTTAATGAAGCTATGAAACGATTAAAACCTAAGCTTGATTCAGGTACATCTGACAAAATGTGAATAAGAAACCTTGAACAACACTTTTGGCCATTGGTATGATTTACATTAGTTCCTTACCAGATTTTTTTCTTTTTTTACATAGTGGCTATTGCTTATAATAAAGATTATATGGAAAGCTGTGCATTTAAATATATCAAAGAATTAAATATCTCTAAAGAATCACAAAAACAGACTGAAGTTATTACTAGATTTGATGGTTTCCGTTTTTAAGACTGACTTCGTTGGTGTTCAGGATAAATCTTTTCCATGGTAGAGAAACACGGTACCATAGAGTACCATTTGCTTTTTAATTTTTTTTAATTTTAAAAGTAAAAGAACAAAAACACTAAGAAACATACACACATAGCGCGAAAACAGTACAAAAACCAAACTACAGATAAGGTGGCAGGGAATCAACAATGGTTATATTACACGTTGGTAGTTTCAAAGTATATACTCAGGCAATACAAATAGACATACAAGATTGATGAAACAATTAATCATCGATCATTTCCCACATGGATATGACATGAGACAACAGTGCAACCATGTCAGCCATCCCGCACATGCATACTTAACTACACAGCTAGCACCCTCTTCCTCCTCTCCTTGCCTTCATCCCGATTGCTCTCTACCCTTAAGCAGTCTCCCTCATACCTCCTGATCTATATTCTCTCCTCCAGGTTCCTACACTAATGATACTAAACACTGTTTGCACGTGCACATCTGGTTTACCTCACTTATGAGTATGGTCTCTAATTGTGACCATTTGCCTATGAAAGCCCCTAGATTGTCTTTCTTTACAGCTGAATAAAAATTCCATTGTGTAAAAATGCCACAGTTTTTTAATCACAGTTTTGTAATCCAGTCCTCTGTGGATGGACATTTGGGTTGTTTCCATGACTTAGCTATTACAAATTGTGCTGCTATAAACATAGGTGCACATATATCACAGTGATATGCTGTTTTCAGATCTTCTGGGAAAATCGCCAGAAGGGGGATACATGGGTTGAGTGGGACCTGCAGACCTAGTTTGCTGAGGAATCTCCAAACCGATCTCCACACTGGTTTCACCAGTCTGAATTCTCACCAGCAGTGCAGCAGAGTTGCTATTTCTCCACAGCCTCGCAAGCATTTGTTATTGAACGATTTCTTGATGTTGGCCAGTCTTACCTGGGGTGAGATGAAATCTCAGTGTTGTTTTTATTTGCATTTCTTGAATGAGTAAAGGTGTAGAACATTTTCTTGTGTATTTATTTGCCATTTGTATTTCTTTATCAGAGAAGTGTGTATTCATCTCAGATGCCCATTTCTAGATTGGGTCTTTGAATTTGGACAAGTTCATGTTTTTTAATTCTTTGTATGTTCTAGATAGAAGGCCTTTGTCCGAGGGACTGCCAGTTAGGATTTTTTCCCAATCTGTAGGTTTTCTTTTTATTCTGCTGGTGATTTCTTTAGATGTGCAAAATCTTTTCAGTAAGATGAGGTCCCAGTTACTGATTCTTTCAAGTGTTACCCTTGCAGTTCCATTTTTGTTCATGAACTCTCTGCCTACTCCTCTGTCTTAAAGGTTTTTTCCTGCTTTCTCTTCCGATAGGTTTAGTGTTTCTGTTTTAATGTTGAGATCTGTGATCCATTTTGACTTGAGTTTGGTGCATGGTGATAGACTTGGGTCTATTTTCAGTCTTTGGCAAGTGGCAAGCCAATTTTTCCAGCACCGTTTATTGAAGAGGCTATCTGTCTTCCAGTGAGCTTGTTTGGCCCCTTTGCCAGATATTAGGTGGCTGAATGTGTTTGTGGTTATGGCTGTGTCTTGCAGTCTATTCAACTGATCAGTCTGTACCAGGTTGATTTTATTACAGTAGTACAATTGTAGTATAATTTCAGGTCAGGGATTGTGATTCCACCTGACTTGACCTTGTGGTCCAGAGTTGCTTTTGCTCTTCTGGGTCTCTTCTTGTTCCAGATGAACTTAAGGCATATTTTCTCTAGATATGTGAGGTATGTTGATGATAGTTTAATGGGAATTGCATTGAATCTATACAACAATTTTGGTAGTATGGCCATTTTCACAATGTTGGTTCTTCCTAACCATGAGCAGGGGATGTTTTTGCATTTATTGAAATCCTCTTCGATGTTTTTTCAGAGTACTGTAGTTTTCATTAAAGACATCTTTTACCTCTTTTGTTAGATTGATTCCTACGTATTTCATTTTCTTGGATACTATTGTAAAAGGTATGGTTTCCTTAATTTCTCTCTCAGTCTGTTTGTTGTTTGTATATAAGAATGCTGTTGATTTTTGGGTGTTGACTTTGTATCCAGCTACTCTGCTAAATTTGTCACTTAATTGAAGGAGTCTCCTTGTGGAGTTTTTGGGGTCTTCCATGTAAAGTATCATGTCATGTGCAAATAGTGATAGTTTTACTTCTTCCTTTCCTATCCGTAGTCCTTTTGTTTCTCTCTCTTGTCTAATTGCTCTGGCTAATGCTTCTAGAACTGTGTTGAACAGTAGTGGTGACAGTGGACATCCTTATGTCATTCCTATCTTTAAAGTGAAAGCTTTCAGTTTTTGTCCATTTAGTATGATGTTGGCTGTTGGTTTGTCATAGATGGCTTTCATCAGATTGAGGCAGAGGCCATCTATTCCTATTTCTTCTAGGGTTTTTAACATGAATGCATGTTGGACTTTATCAAAAGTTATTTCTGCATCTATTAAGATGATCATATGGTTTTTGTCTTTGGCTCTGTTGATATGGTATATTACGTTGATTGATTTGCGAATATTGAACCATCCCTGCATTCCTGGAATACATCCAACCTGGTCATGGTGTATAATTTTCCTTATAATTTGCTGCATTCTATTTGCTAGTATTTTATTTAGTATCCTTGCATCTATATTCATTAGGGAGATTGGCCTATGGTACTCTTTCTTTGTTGGGTCGTTCGCTGGTTTTGGTATTAGAATGACACTTGCCTCCAGAAATGAGTGAGGGAGAGTTGCTTCATTTTGAATTTCAATGAAGAGTTTGAGGAGTGTTGGCATTAAATCTTCGTTGAATGTTTTATAAAACTCTGCTGTGAATCCATCAGTGCCTGGGCTTTTCTTTGTCGGTAAGTTTTTAATGACATTTTGAATCTCATTAATTGATATTGGGTTGTTCAGGGTTTTTATATCTTCCTGGTTCAACTTTGGTAATTCGTACATTTCTAGGAACCTGTCGATTTCTTCTGGGTTTTCTATCCTATTGGAGTAAAGTTCCTCAGAGAGGTATTAATGATCTTTTGTGTTTTTGTAGGATCTGTAAGTGATTTCATCCTTTTCATTCCTTATTGCTTGAATTTGAGCTCTTTCCTTTTTTTTCTGATTAAGATTGTCTAGAGGTTTATCAATTTTATTTACTCTTTCAAAAAACCAACTCTTTGAATCACTTATTTTTTGTAGAGTTTTCTTTGTCTCAATTGCATTAATTTCTCCGCCAAGCTTCATAATCCCCTCCCTTCTTTGGGCTTTGGGCTTGACTTGTTCTTGTTTTTCTGAAAGTTCAAGGTGCAACATTAGACTATTTATTTGTTCTCTCTGTTTTCTTTATGTGTGAGTTCAACGCTATAAATTTTTCTCTGAGGACTGCTTTCGTTGCATTCCACAGGTTGCTATAAGTTGTATTGGTATTTTCATTTGTTTGTAGGTATTTTCCTATCTCTTCTTTAATTGCCTCTTTGACCCATTGGTTATTCAGGAGGTTGGTGTTCAAGTTCCAAGTGTTTATAAAGTTTTTGGAATGCCCTGTGTGATTAATTTCCAATTTCATTGCACTGTGGTCAGGTAATATGCATGGGATAATTTCAGTCCTTTTGCATTTAGGTAGGCATGCTCTATGGCTAGAATGTGGTTTATTTTAGAGAAAGTCCCATGTGCGCCTGAGAAAAATGTGTATTCAGGTTTTGTGGGGTGGAACACTCTGTAAACATCTCCTAAGTCCATTTGTTCACACATTTGGTTCAGGTCTGTTATATCTTTGCTGAGTTTTAGTCCAGTTGACCCCTCGCTTTGTGTCAAAGGGGTAGTTAGGTCCCCTATTACAATAGTGTTATTGTTTATTTGGTTTTTTATGTCCGTTAAAATTTGCCTTATATAGTTTGGTGCTCCAGTATTTGGTGCATACATGTTTAGGATTGTTATCTCTTCCTTCTGCAGTTTTCCGCTAACTAGTATGTAGTGACCTTCTTTGTCTCTTTTGATTGTTGTCTATTTGAAGTTTGCATTGTCTACAAACATAACAGCTACCCCTGCTTTTTTCTGGGAACCTGTTGCATGGAGGATTGTTTTCCAACCTTTGACTTTCAGTCTGTGGATTTCCTTTTGAGTAAAGTGTATTTCCTTTATACAGCGTATTGTGGGATTCTGTCTCTTAATCCACTCTGCCGGTCTGTTTCTTTTGACCAGTGAATTGAGGCCATTTACATGGATGGTTATAACTGTTATACGTTGGCTTATTCTTCTCAAGATGTTTACTTGTTGTTGCTTTCCTACTTTTGCTGTCTTAATTTCTTGTTCTGCTTAAAGGTTCTTTTCTAGTGTTGTTCTTGGGATTGTGGTCACTTTCTCTGTCTAGAATATCTTTCAGTACTTTTTGTAATGTTGGTTTTGGCACTCATGAAGTTCTTCAGTTGTTCTTTTTCTTGGAAATATTTTATTTCTCCATTGAATTTGAAGAATAGTTTTGCAGGATACATCGATCTGGGTTGGAAGCTGTTTTGTCTGAGAATCTGTAGTATCTCACTCCAAGCTCTTCTTGATTTCATGATTTCTGTTGAGAAGTCTGTGATTCGGATGGGCTTTCTTTTATAGGTGATGTGTTTCTTTTCTCTAGCAGCTTTTAACAGTGTGTTCTTTTAATATTGTGCTGCATATCTGGGATCTTGACTACTATATGCCTGGGGGTGCTTTTATTTGGGATGTGGCTCATTGGAGTTCTGTATGCTTCATTTACCTGCACATCAGTTTCTTTTACCATTGTTGGGAAATTTTCTGCTATTATTTCTCCACATATTCTTTTTATGTCATTTGTGTTACCTCCTGCTGTTTCACTGATACCTATTACGCACACAGTATTTCTCTTTGCTTCATCTTGCAGCTGTTGGATTGATTTCTCCTGGTTCCTTGTTGACTTTAAGAGATCCTTCCTTTCACGGTCATTAGCTGTCAGGCTATCTTAAAGATCTGAGATTCTCTCTTTGGATTCATTCAAGTGATTTTGCAGGCTTTCAGTGGCAGTTTTCATTTTCTGGAAGTCTCTTTGAGACCATTTCATGTGTTCTAATTCATTGCTGAATTGCTCATTTAACATTTCCATTTGTTGCCTTTGATCTTTTAGTCTCTTATTTGTTTCTTCTGTGTATGTATGAAGTATTTCTTCGATTATTATTTTCATTTCATTTTTTTGCCTGAGGGATTATTTCAGATTTAATCTCTTCTATGGCTTGATGGAGTTGTTTCTTCAGTTCAGATGTGGTCATTTCAGAAATTTCAGGTATGTGGTTTCTTAGTTCTCCTATGTCATTGTGTCCTGTACTTGTTTTGGGTGGAGTTGTGTTCTGAGACTGCCTTTTGCCCCTTTGTTTTGTCATTGTGAAGGTCAGATGACTGGTGCTGAGCTACTGACTCCCTAGGCAGCTCACTAAGGACTCTAGGGACCCTAGTTTACGTGGATGTCAAACTAGACCCAGGGTGGCAGCAGACTGGACCACTGGGCCCAGAGACCCCAAGCAATTGCTGGGGTGCTCGGCTCAGACCACAGCTGGTATAGTGGGAGAGTGCTGGGCTTCAGTACCAAAGTGTCCAGTGTGTGGACGGGAACAGCGTGGGTCTCAGCCTTGAAGCCTGTGGTGGTTAGGCAGCGGCTTCTGTTTTGGGTTCCTGAGGTAGCTGGTCAAGGGGTAGCAGGGCTGTCCTCCCAACCACAAGGACCCCAGAGCCCAAGGCTGATTCCACTCTGCAGGTCTCAACCACCAGCAAGGTGGGGCCCTCCCAGTTGGATTTCCTTCCTAAGTCTAAGTTGTGGAGTTTACCAGAGGAGAAGGGCTGCGCTGCTCATGTGGTGTCGCAGGTCACTAGAGAAAGGTCCCAGTTGCAGAGCCGGGAGGCAGATGGTGAAGTGCCTGCCGTCCATGTTGTCAGTGCGAGTCCACTTTTGTGTGTGGATAAAGGTCCCAATCGCACAGTCAGGGCACGGTCAGGAAGCGCTGCGGGGCCCAGGTGTGCGAGCAAGTTCCCCTTTGTCTGTGGATGAAGGTCCCAGTTGCACAGTTGGATGCGGGCAGGAAACGCTGTGTGGCCCAGGTGTCTGCGCGAGTTAGCCTTTGTGTCTGGATGGTAGTACCATTTGTTTTAAACATCCGTTCCCTCCCTCCCCCCCCCCCCCCCCCCCCCCCCCCCCCCCCCCGGGACCGGGGATCGAACTCAGGGCCTTAGTGCTTAGCGGCAAGCACTTAGCCCACTGAGCTGTACCTCCAGCCCCCATTTGTTTTAAATACTGTTATTTCTGCTTGTCTTGTAGGAAAAGTAAAAATATCCTGACTTTCTTTTTAATTATTTAATTCGTGATGCTAGAAATTGAATTCAGGGGCTTGAAATGTGAGGCAGCTGCCATAGCTATTTCTACAAGTGTATATTTTATATTTTTGTATATTTCCTTTTTGGGGGGGTTGTGCTTAAAAAGACATGCATGAATGGCAGTAAATTATGTATGTAGGTTCTACAATTTCCCTAGGAAAGTATAATTATTACTAGCGTACATGGTTTAAAAATACAAAAAACAACACTTCTAAACTCACCGTGTAATGTTTTTGTTTTTTTGAAGTGATACCATCTTGGTTAGACTGGCAGTTCCATTTAGCTTTTTATGGTACTAGCTGTCCATTTGTGAATTATATTTTTCAGGTTAACAGTTTGTATTCTGTTAATAGCTTCCCCCCAGTTTAATGTTTTAATTTGTCATTTTTTTTAAAGGCATATCAAAAGTCTGTAAATTTAAAAACTTGAACTAAAATTACAGTAAAAGTTAATTATTACTTAATACATTTTCATTATAGGCATCTTAGAACCTAAAATTACACATTTTCGTACATTATCTTTCATTTTAAGGGCTCTGATGCCTAACGTGTATGTGTTTGGGTTTTGAAGTAATTACAGATTCAAAGGTATTTGCAAGGACAAAAATCTTATGTATCATTACCTCAGTGTTTTCCATGAGTTGTAGTAGAATGTACGGAATTACACATTCAAAGAATTTTGATTTAGGCATAATTGAGTGTCTGTACATCTGCATCTTTTGTCTCTTGGTATATTTCCAAAATTACTACTCCATCAGCCACCAAACCATTACACCACTGCAGCCATCTCTTTAATTATTTTATAATAATGTAAGCTTTCTTATGATCTTGTTATATAGTTTGGCAATCACTAATTGTTGTGTAGCTATAAATCTGTTTTCTTTAAAAAAAAAACTATGCTGCCTCTTAGATTGCCTTTTCTTCATTCAGTATCATATCCGAGAGATAACATAGGATGCTTATGTCCCGCTATTAGTTATTAATAAATAGCAGTCTATCAAGTGGATATGTCAGCACTATTATAAATTGTTTTGGTTGCTTCTAGTTTTATAATATTAAAAAAATTGTCAAGAATAGGGTTTTCCATAGATTTAGAGATTTCTTTTCTCTGGGACATACACCTGGATATGTAATTACTAGGTTTTATGGTTAATACATACTTACGTTGTAAGAAATCATGATGTTGTGATATTTTGGTTAGGCAGATTTTGAGTATAGTTAGGCCTTCATAGCCCAGGATTTTATATCCTGGGAATCAGTCAATCTCAGATCAAAACTTTGAAAGAAAATAAGAAAATATACTCTTTTCACTTGGCAAGCAATATAGTGTAACAGCTATTTAATGGTATAACAACTACTTATTTTAGGTCTATGTGTGTATTTTGTTAGGTTTATAAATAATCTAGGAATTAATGTATATGGGAAGATATGTAGAATGTATATGGCAACATTACTCCTTTTTATATAGAGGACTTATGCATCCTGAACTTTTGGTAACTTTTGGTGAGTACTTAGTCCTAGAACCAACCCATCCTGCATGTTATTGCAACTGCTTATGCTCAAAATATGTAAGCATTTGAATACTTGCTATATGTTAGCTATAACTGAATGTTTTAAAAGAAAGTATGGGGGAAAATCTTCAGGACCTAGGGCTTGGTGAGATGTGTTTAGACATAAAAATAGTAATACATTGCATTTTATCAAAATTAAAAAAACATTTGCTTTGTGAACAATCTTTTTGGGATGAACAAAAGGCAAGCTACTACCTTCCAGGTAATAAGAAACTAGAGTACATATAGAACTGTTAGTATTTAACAGTAAGAAAAATAAACCAGGCATAGCTGCAAGTGATTGTAATCCCAGACCATTGGAAGATGAAAGCAGGAGGATCACAAGTTCCAGCCCAGGTTGGGCAACTTATATGCATGTGGAAGCCTATTCCACAATGAGAAATAAAAAGGGGCTAGCGTTGTAATTCTCTGTGAAGGCCCTGGGCTCATTCCCCAGAAGCTGGGGAAAAAAATAAAAATACAAGAGTCCAGCTAGAAAATGGACCAGAAACAAGAAAAGCATATCTGAATGACAGTAAAATAGTTTTTGTTATTTGTTATGCTTTAGTTTTTAAATCACCATTATTACCAGTGTTCTCTAAAGTGTCTTCCCTTTGGTTTGGGTAATTTTTTTACTTATTAGAAATTTGGTTTTTGGAAGTTATTATTGTCACATAACGCACTTTTATCTTTATAGTTACCTTCAGTTGAACTTCAACAGGTAACTAGAAATTCTGAAAGCATCTAGTTTTTTAGTTTCTTTGGAGAAAAATGTGTTACTTTAAGAGTTATCTATTTGGATTTATAGAAACATTGAATAGAAAGGTGGGGTAGGAGGTGAAGGAAAAAGAGCAGTGAGAAAATAAGATTGTGTATGTTGATTAAAGGTATGAGGTTTTTGTTCATTATGTATGTTGATTAAAGGTATGAGGTTTTTGTTCATTTTGAAAATATATGTCTCCATATAGAGAAACTGTGTATCTTTGAATACGTTTCTGTATTAAGAATCTATAAATATTTCATGCTGTTTTAAGAGTTATAAGGAATACTATTGAAAATCTGTAATTCTTTTTTTCCAGATTGACTCTCTTAGATAATATTAATCCTAGTTTCCTGATAGGTAATTATTGAATAAAAAAATTGATATGTTTGTACTATATCCCCTAAACAAGCAAAATTTTTACTTCATGTTTAAAAGTATATATTTATTTGTATGTTGTTTCATGATTCAAATTCTGTGAACTTTT
>PVLD010037493.1:0-10208 GCA_004027595.1 Dinomys branickii | reverse complement strand
GGGTTGAGTTTTGAGACTGCGTTTTGCCCCTCTGTTTTCCCATTTTTGGGTATCAGATTCAAGATGTGGAGCTATAAATTCCAAAGGCAGTTCAGCAGGTGAAGGTCAGCTGCAAAGGCTGCTCGAATGATTCCTTCTCTTTGGGAGAATGTCCCTTAAGCTTTCTGCTGAGAGTTCCGCTTAAAAGGCTGTACAGATAGTGGTTAGATACTCCCTACCTAGTGACCTGGGTGAGGTGTGTAAGACTGCTCCCCCACCCTCCCAGGGTTCCCTGCAGGTATCGGGATGGATCTTCTGCCCCACTTGGTGATCTGGTCGCGAGCACCGATATCTCACCAGTTATTGGAGTCCCTGCAGGCATGAAGGTTCCAAGGTGCCAGTCTATCCTTTGGGGCTTCCTGCGCCGGTCCCTCTATTTGAGCCTTCTCTAGATAACACCAAGCATTTCAGGGGAGGTCTTATTTTCATTGACAGTATTGCTTCTTAAATCTTTTATTCAATACATTTTCATTTATACATATTTAATACAGCATTATAGTTTATCTAATTGTATTATTTGTATTTAATGTTACAAGAAAAATATTTTTGTCTTTTCTACCCCATGCCCTAGTGGTACTTAATGAAGACCACTGTGTTTAAATCATTCTCCCAAGTAAGTATCTGAAAATAAAATGTTTTATAGAGACTTAGAAACTGTGAAAATGCTTTGATTTGTCATAGTGAATCCTTCTAACAATTGTTCTTTCATGCCATCTATCTGCTGCCTGTAATAAGCTAGATATTTATTGATTCCTCTGACTTCAGAGAGAATTTAGACATGTAGTTCTTACAGAATCTGAGAATTCCTATTTTCTATTTTTGTATTTTCCATAAAATATTTTTTACAAAACAGAACTTGCTAGGAAATAACTTTTGTAACCTGTTTTTAGGGTTTCACTATACATTGTAAGGCACCCAGACATCACTAAAATCAAAGTTAGAGGGATTATCACAAATAATAAGCTCTGTCATTGCAAAGCCTGAAGAGATGAATCAAAATGGTTGATTATGGGCCTCCAATTGAGTTATCACTTCTAAAAAGTGAGAGAGGTTTTACCTATTATTTGGAAGTGGTAATTTTTTTGTATATTTTGCTTTATGTTCCTTTTCTCACAAATAATATATATATATATATATATATATATATATATATTCAAGCATCTCTTAAATATAGGCATAATCCTTTACTATGGATGTATACAATTCCTTTAAATTTAGAGATTTTTTTATCGTATAGTGGAAAGAGTATTTTTCCTTTAGTATTTTGATATTCTGTCAGGGAGTGTTCACCATTTGCTAAGAAGTCAACTTTTATGTTCAGTCTAGGTTTATATGAACAAGAAAGTGGTATTTTATGGTTGTGAAATAATATTTTAAAATATAGTCTATATCAGAAAACAAGTGGTACTCTGGTCATTTCATTTTTTTATAACATAAAAAATACCATCTTTTATCCAGAAAATGCAAAGACTGATAAGAGAAAGACTGATAGTCAAGTTACTACCATGTTTGATGCACATATTTACACCTAATTGCATCATACAGTCTGGAAAGAGTTCTAATATTGAAAATCATCACGTAGCAATCACTTACAATCTGCTTATTACTAGACTCTATAAGAATTTGAAATAAAAACTGCAAGTCTTGCTCAGAGGACCTATAGGCATAAATAAGAGAATTCACAAGTAAAAAATGTTCATTATGAGTGTAAAACTTATACAGTGCTCATGGTTCAGTTGTTTATTCTGTTGTTACTCCACTTGGGTTTACCCCCTAATTCTTTTGTTCATGAAAGTAGATAAACAGCTCTGTTAGTGTGACAGTAGTACTTTTCTTCTACCATGAACAAAAATGTTTACTATAGGTTCACAAGATCATACATGTAGCTTATTAAATATACAGTTTCATTTCTAATAAAGACATTAGAAACAAAAAGTTAATGAATTGGGATTTTGTCTGTTGGCTTAATGTGTGGTATTTGTATACAAACCACTCAAATATTGTAATGCCCTATAAATCATTTCAAATATCTTATAGTATTGCATGGAATGTAAGTATTATACACACAGGTGTTATACTGTGTTGTTTGGGGAATAATGACAAGAAAAAGAATGTGTACATGATCAGTCTACATGGGCATGTTTTCAAGTGTTTGTGTTTGTCATAGGTTAAATCCACTAACACTGAGATCCACAAATAGAGTGCTAAAGTATTTTTTGTCTTTTTGAGACAGGGTCTTGCTATGTAGTTCAGGCCGGCCTTGAGCTCACTTTGTAGCCCAAGCTGGTCTCACTCTCGCAATGATCCTTTTGTCTCAGCCTCCTGAGTGCTGGGATTGCAGACATGTGCCGCTATGGCTGGACTTGTCAAAAGTAATTTTAAGGAAAATATTTTCCCAATTTTTAAGGGAAAGAAGACAAAGTATTGGCCATTACCTGGGATTCCTTCCATTTTTTTTGAACAACTCCCCCCCAACAAATCAGGGCACATAATGGTCATGCCTTGATTATAGAGTTCTAATAATTAGTACTATCTTCAGAGCTTATTGAAAACATTAAGTTAATACAATCCACAGCTGCAAAATTTAGGTTTGTTTTTCTCATTTGGTCCACTCTGACATTTTTGTCATTTAAAAATAAATTTTCTTGTTTATTGTATAACTATTTCTGTTGGTTTATATCTCATGGTAAAATCCTAACTTGATTCTGCTTAGTCCACCCAGACATATAGTCAGGATATTTTCTCACTAATTATATTTACAACATTTCAAATATGATTTTAGGCATAGGATGATTACATGTCATTTAATTACTATAGTTGGTAGTAATTTGTATAATGCTTCGCAGCTTTCCAAGTGTTTTGCAGAAATTTCTTAAAATAATTCCACATATGAGCAATCAGTACTACCATCCCCATTTCTCAGACTACAGAAAGGAAGCACAGAGAAACTAATTATCTTGTCTGCTTCATAGGTTGAATTGAAATGGAGCTTGGGCAGACATGTTTTTATTTAAATCTTGGCACTGAATTCATTCTCATGTCAGTAATACCAAGTAACATTGAGGTTGAGTCAGTGCTTGTTTCAAGATTGTGAAGAAGCTAAAACATCACAAATGCACTCTTAAGACACTCATTTCATATTAAATTAGATTTAAAGGTAGTTATCATTAAACAAGGCTTATAGGGCCATAAATAAGCATATGTGCTCTAAAAGTGGTGAAAAACTATTTGCAATCTGTGACTGTTTACACCAGGTTTTTAGTCGGAGACTAATGAGACTAATGTTTGAAATCAGTTGGCAAATGGGCCAGTTAGATTTGGTCTATTCATGACAAAATTTGCACACAAGATTTGGAACAGTTATCTCCTCACATAACCTTTATTGGTCCATAGAACTACCAACAAAGAAGACAATGTGTTATACTTAATGCCTCTAGTCCCTTAGAATAAAAACATTTCTTTTTCATTGTGTGTTGCATAAAATAATGTCAATTTGCCACAGTGGAGATGTTAAATATGTATGCATAACCCTATCTTGAAGATGTTGTTTCTACCTTATTAATATGTGTGGGGGATACATAATGAACACATTCATCATGAGACTTGGTGCATCCTTCTGTCACATATTTTTACACCCCCTTCCCCTCTCCTCCATCCCTACCATTTCTCCCACATCAAGATACATTGCTCATTTCCAACATGGCAGTTTTCATGCTTCCTATCATTTATCTTTTATTTTGTTCTTTGCACTATTTTAAAATGGGATAAATAAACGCTGATGTCGCTAAGATGATAAAGTGACATGCAAGCCCGGTTTATTATGCATATTGACAACCACACACATTGATCTCTTTACATTTGAGTCAAGATCAAAATGAGTTCTCAGAGAGATTTTAAAACAAAGGAAACTGATCTTTGAATTAGAATATAAACATGCTTAGACAATTTAATTCCTGAATTGACTATAATTGGCCAGTCAATCAATATTTCCACAAGTATGATCATACAAAATTTTGAATGTTCTCATATGCATTATTAATAGTAGAAAATATTATAGTAAGTATAGCACAATAATAATACAAGAAATAATAGACAATGAAAAATAGTAATTCCTGGTGAAGAAGCAGAAACTCGGAAGAAAAACTACGAGTGAAGTGTCAATGAGTACTAAGAATTTATTTTATCTGCCACAGAATACTTTTAGTATTTCTATGAGTAAAAGAATTGTATCATTAAAAATATTTTTCACACAACTTATCTATTTTTCAAATTGCTAATAGGAAATCTTAGGAGCAATCTTGGAAGAAAATCATAGCTATAATGAAAACTATAAAATAAAACATTATAATAATTCTCATAAAATTTAATGTAGATGTTTTCAGTAGAGTAAAAGACGTAATTTTCGAAAGCTTAAAATGTGGTAGTGAATATGGATCCATAGAAGACCCAAAGCAATACTAATACTTGCAGGGGAAGCATAGTTTTAAAACTAGAATACTTTAGTTTGTAATCCTGATCTCATAACTTTCTGGGCATGAAATTTCAGGCAAGTTACATATATATGCAGATATTCAGTTTTCTTGCTTGATGAAGCAATATTTGTGTGATTAGCAGGGTTTACTGAGAGAATATGCAGAAACCTTAACACGATGCCTGATGGAATTATGTTAACTAATACTGGTATTAATTAAGATTATATTGGATTTATTAATACAATTTGTACTTGTGTTAGTACTGATGTCGTGTTGAGTTTTAGAATTAGTGTAATCCTAGTATTATGGTCACACTAGTATCAGTATTTGCTAATATTTATAATCACAGTGTTTATGTACCTCCTTAGATGCCTCCTTAGGGTCACCTAGTCAACTTGTGTCACAGTATAGAAATCTTCTCGATAATTTAGCAGATAGAATTTTGAATCAAAATACTGAAATCTGTGAGTATTCTTTGTAAAGTTAATTTTGTTGTATTTTTTTGTTTTTAAGGTAAAAACACTATTTTCCTCAAATCCGGATTTGAGAAAGTGTGAAGTGTAACATTAGTAAAACAACAGTGAGAATGTGACTGATGTGCAGCAAAGAAAATCAGCTTGGTGATAGATCTAGAGCATCAAGTGAAAAGCCTTCATTTTAAAGTTCAGTTTACTGAACTCTTTAAAATTTTAAATCAGTGAATAAACTTAAGCTTCTCCCCTCAAAGTATCTTAAATTTGGCTATGACACATCATGATGTATCGTTTTCCAAGTTTGTTTTTCTATGAAGTTATCTCTCAGTGTTCTATTATTTTAGGTAAGGGATGCATTCTTTAATATTTTCTCATTCCCAGTTTATCTCGCTGGCTCATATATTAACAAATTTTATTGAGATTATGATGAATGCAATCAGACATCTGAAAACCTTTTCTGATGCTATCATAATAACTTAATGGAATAACTTCATATTTAAAATCTTGCACTGTGCCAAATGCTACTCTACTAGAATGTTGATCTGAATTCCAAGATTCATATTTTCTGTTAGTGTTTCAACAAATGCACTGCAAGATAACATGACCATAAGAAAAGTTTCCAAAACAAATCTTTTAAAAGCACTAACAATCTTGGCTTAAATATTGATTTATATTGCTTCAAAATTTCTCTGTATATCCTTGGGTATATTTTAGCACGTAACCTAATCAGTTTACAAATTTCTCATCACTACTTCAGTGTCAAGAACAATGGGATAATTCTGTTTGAAGAAAGTGAGAATTTTTAGGGAGATTAATGTCAATGTGTCTTTCATTGTAATTTTTTTTACAAAATTAAACGATCACAGTATTGTTTGTTCTTATCTCATACCTTACAATGTAAAAGTACGAACTCTGTGTCTAGACTGCTGGCAGGCTCCTTCATGGAATATTAACTTGGTAATGTCAAATAACAATTTTTGTGTTCTTTCATGTGAATTACACTGGTTAACATATCTGATGTACTTTTAACAGGGCATGGGGAGGTATAAGCTGCAAGTAATGGCATTAATACATTATCATGTCAAATCTTATTACACAACATAATATTTTCAAGGTTATATAATGCTCCTATGAGTGCAGTTTAATGTATATAACCAATCTTTTATCACTGGTTGATACCTATAATTTTAATTTTTCACCATTCTATTATTATGACAAGCTTATTTGCACCTAAATATTTCACCATATAACTATGTCAGGTTCATATACATATATATATGGATTTCACAAAAGAATTGCCTAGGACACTATCTTATTATTTTATTGCAACTTGTATCACTCCCAAGTATCACCCATAAAAAAGATTCCTAATTATCTTTAAATGTTTTGCAGTAAGTATGCAAAATCAAATAAGTAAGTGAATTTTACTGTTAATTTAGGATAACTAGTATTAACTTTTGAATCTTCCTAACCAGATACAAGTCTTAATTTTTCTATATATTCAAATCACTATGCATGTGGTAAAGAGTTTTCTTAGATAGGTCCATCTCATTTCTTATTAAATATGGGACTAGTATTTTCAGAGAAGCTGTTTTTGCTGTGGATAAGTTCCCCTTGTTTATTTAATGTGGGAAAATTATTAAAACTCATGAATTATTTTTGATTCCCACTGATTTTATTTAGTTCACAAACTTTGCCTTGAACTTAAGGAGTTTATGTATAAGAATACTATTTTAGATAATTTGAATATCCCTAGTAAAAGACAATTAGGAAAATTCTAAATGGTTTTTTAAATAGTAGAGTATATATGCAGACATCATACATTTTATATTATGTGTGTACTCACATATATTCAAATCAGTAACATAAAATGTTGAAGCTACTAGAACTAAATTTAATATATCATAATTTATCATGTAAAAATTTCATACCCTGCTGAGGTTTATTGGCTTCTGCATTAATTTTGTAGTATGAATAAATAGAAAACTGCCTTAATAAGCTATTTCATTAAAAATCATTTAGCAGTGTATTTAGTCAAAATTTAGAGATAAATGTGTATATGTTCATATACTTTTTTTCGAAGTGCATGAGCAGATGTCCTACAATCTTCTGCGATTTAATGTAAGCCAAAATACAACTGAAACAAAATAACATATTTTAAGTAGTCTATATCCTCACATTGAGCCATCATGTACTCAGAACAACCCCTTTACACCTATTAAGTCTCAATATATGTGAAGAAATATGCCCAAGTTTACAGATGTGTTTATTTTCAGGGAACCTGTGTTTTGATTATATGACAAATTCTCATTTTACCACATTTCCAAAGAAACTCAGTTTATGTTTTCCTAATTGTGTTACATTATTCTCAAAGGTACACAGTTAATTTTATAAAATGTTCTAATAATCAAATATTTATCAGGCTCTTAAGCAAGGCTGCGCAACTGCTGTGGAGGAATAGCTAGAGAAGTATTTTTAAAAGAACAATGGAAGTATTTGATATTAGGAAAAATAAACTGTCAAGTGTTACACAGGTGCTTACACAATTCCTGAAGAAAACCTGAATGTATTTTATGCTGTACGATGGAAATGGAAGAAGAGAAATGATTATGTGTAACACTTTTATTGAGTTATTGCTGTGACGTGAGTCCTCTACACTATATAAATTACATAAACCCTATTTAAAGAGCTGTACATTAATGAAAAATTACAGAGCAATGTTCAGAAATTGCGGGTTGCAAATACATAAAACTATTGCAAAATTAGCTCAACATAAATATTGTATTTTGAACACACAACAGCAAAATTCAAAGTGGTTGACTACATTAAGGAGATTCTAAATGTCAAGGCCGTATATGTTTAAGTAATCACATTTGATTAAAATTGAAATAGGTAGGGAAAATTTTAATCATCAGATGAATAGAAATAAAATATATTTCTACAGCAGGATAACTTAAAAAACAACTAAAATAGCCAACTGAGAACTATGTAGATCAGAATTTTCTATTTACATTAGTTGCGAGCGATCATCATGGTGGGTGAGAGGCAGCAACACTCACTGAGATATGCAGATAAGGGAGGCAAGGTGAACAGACACCAACAATGGCAACGCAAATCGAAGGAAAATTTCAGCATATGAAATCCAATAAAGAGATCATTAGAATAAGAAGCACAGCTACTATTTGATCCCTGCTTACAGCCAGAGTCCAGCAAACATTACTTTGGCAAATATTTAAATTCCTCTGAGGAAAAAGCCAAAGGCAGAGACAGCCTGCCTATAGATTGGTTGCCCACCTAGGAGCCACACCACCATGTATATATGGCCTACTGCTCCTCCCACTGGGTGTCAGGACTCAGTGAGTAAGGTATTTAAAAGAGCGATCCTTCTCAGACTAGGGCACTAAGAAAATTGCAAGTCAGTCATTCAAAAGGCAGTCACTGAGTACTGGTGAGCCCTAAGAACAGAGGGGCCTGGGTCATGTTAAGGGACCTAGAAAAGAGTATTTAGGGACTCATGAGACAGAAGCATTGTAGCACGCAGTGGTTGGGACAGGTAGGACCCAGGGGTGTGTTAAAGACACAGACTCAGTGCCAAAGCCCATGTGGACTCTTTGCCACTGCTTCCCAGTGCTACTGAAATGCATGCAGAAGGGTTCTCTACTACTGATATGAAAACACCATTGAATTCCCCGTCTAGAAAGAAGCACTTGGTAAGGCTGAAACACTGGGATGTGAAGTAATTTCAGGTAGAGGAAACAATCTAGGTCAGTGCCTGTGGAGGCTAAGTCCTTCGAGTCTTCAGAAAATACTAAGAAATCCCAGGTCAGACCTGAACAGCAAGCAGAAATATTGCCCTGACCGAGCACTAAAGGGGGCAGAGGAAAACCATCAGAATGGCACATGAGGCAGAGATATTGCTTCTTGACTGAAAGTTGCCTGTCAGAAAAGGCTGGGCAGAATTGGGACACAACTGCAAACACAGAGCATAGGAGATTGAAAGTGGAGAACTGATCAGAGCCAATAGCAAAATCTGTGGCTGAAAATCAATAAAAAATCTAGGCTTGCCATTTGTCACTGGTAGGAATGCCAACAATCTTCTAGCATTCTAAGAACTAAAGAAGCTCCTGTGCACAGCACATTTTGTATGTGTTTTGATCTGTGTTTTTGTGTTTGTGTGTGGTTTTTCTTCTTTTCCTTATTTGATATTTGAGTCCAAGGATTTTTATATATGTATGCATTTTGTAGCTGTGTTTATAAATTTACTACTGCTCCTAGTAAAATATTCTCCATAGTTAGGTCGCATGTGTCCAGTTCAAAGTTTGTTTCTGGCTGTGACCTAAACTTGTTTAACTGCTAGTTCAACAGGTGGATACAGTCCCTCTACTTCTTTCCTTATCTCTCATCTACAGTCTCATCTTTTCCTCACCTTCACTATTTCCTCCATATTTCTCTTTCCGGGCTTTTCACTTGCATATTTTTTCTATTATTTATTTTTCTCCCTTTCCATTCATTCTCCTCTTTTATACATAAACATTAAAATTAGCTAAAATACTACTTTATTGTACTAAATTTTGTTTTATTTGTTCTATTTTACACTGTATGTGAAGATTATAATTGTGTACAAGTATTTATGTGTGCTAGATAACAGTTTTGTTTTTGCAGTGATTTCCATGGATCAATGTGTTTCTCCTTCACAAAATGTCTTTGTTTTGTTTCAGAATCCAAATCATCAGACAGACCAACAGGGAACAATAGTAGGATTTTATTAGGTATATACCAGGCTCAGTGAGAATGCCGTCCAGGATGGCTGAGCATTGGAAAACAGATAAGCAACAGTTTTTATACATTTGGTCAAGGGCGTTGGTCTTCAGGATGGAACTTGTGAAAGGGTTGGAAGGAATACAAAAGCAGTTTGTCCATTTTGTATCTAGGTAACCCTGCTCAGGCATAGCACGATGTGATGAGAAGAAGTTATAAAACTTTACTTGTAGGGACAAAAGTTTCTGCCTTTGTCTGCATTAGAATTTTAAAAAGCTATAGGGAGGGGAACATTTGGCAAACTTTTCTTTTTAAATTGTACTCCAGTTTAAGGTTATCTACCATAAATTTTCTGTTAGTTTAAAAATTGGATACAATTTCTATAGAAACTGTGCTATATTCTGATCAATCTTTCCTTTATTTCCTTCTTTTAACCCCCACTGATACTTTTAAATATCTTCTACTT